>VXCM01000714.1:206623-220866 GCA_014773175.1 Lucifuga dentata
CCTCCCCCCACTCTCTGTCTTGTCTTTCGTCTGTTTTTGCCATCAGCACCACTCCTGTCTCCTTCCTTGTCTTATGAATTGAAAGTTATTGGTAACACATTCTCTTTGCTGGCATCATAACTGCACTGCATGACACGTTGTAAAATGATAATTTTTGTGCTTTTAAAGGACCATACCAGTAGTTTTACATGTTTGAGCCTAATATACACTTTACATTGCTGGCAACCATTTTCCAAAACATACTACTGGAGCGATAAAGTTTAGATTTGTTTATCCTACCTTCCATACTGCCATTGGTTACAAATAATTCCAGTCGAGACTTTAAATGTGGTTTAGAAAAGTTATTTTTACAGCAAACATAATGTCCATTAAGTTTTTTTGTCAAAGTAACTTTATTTAACCTGTGTAACATGGAGCTACACGGAAGAAAATGTAAGTCTCCGCCAGGGAATATAGTTCCAGGAGAAGACAGCTTTTACCAAGAAATTAAAAATGACCACCCCTTCTACATTCAGATGTACATGCTAACAGGAGAAATGTTGAATTTTAAGGTGTGTATCACCTGAACGTTTGATTTTGACAGCTTAGAGGATCTGGTAAAATAACAGGAAAAGTCAAATATGGTTTTATGTTTTGGGAAATGGTTGTCAGTAACCTAACGTCTGTGCGGATTGTATTTATTGGGCTTAAACATGCAAAATCCATTGGTGTAGTCCTTTAAGGGGCTTATAATCTTTATTCTTTAAATAAGGGTTCTTTGCCATTTCACAACACTTCATCCATCTCTTTCTTCATCCATTCTTCCATCCCATCTTTAGTTTGGTGTCTTTATTATCCAAAAAACAAAACAAAAAACCTCAGGCTCTCTTCCTCTTCTTTCTCTTTTCATCCCTGTCCCTCCCTCCTCTGGGTCGTTGCACACAGGATTGGTTTTTGCCTTATTGGAGCCGTCAGGTTCTGAACCATCAGCCTGAATCCTCCTGGAGCTGCTTTGCACCACTCAGTGTTGGTATACCACTAGTAGGTACAACCACCCAGCCAACCCACTCAACTGATACCAGAAGATAAACTGGACTTGTCTTCAAAGAGCAACTTAAAGGACCATACCAGTGATTTTGCATGATTGAGTCCAATAAATACTACCCGCATAGATGTTAAGTTACTGACAACCATTTTCCAAAACGTAAAACCGTATTTTAGCTTTTCTTATATTTTTTCAAATTCCCTGATTTTTCAAAATCAAATGTTCAGGTGATACATCTAACTTTAAAGACAGAAATCTGTCTGTGGTACCATTATCTCTAGAACCTGGCACTGTATGAAGTTAAAATTCAGCAGGTTTATTGCTCAGGATACAAGGACGTNTAGAACCTGGCACTGTATGAAGTTAAAATTCAGCAGGTTTATTGCTCAGGATACAAGGACGTGCAGCGTCACGTGTGAAGTTGTTTGGATGAGCGGTTCTTGAATTGAGCTGTGTCGGTAAAAAAGTAGTCCACGCAGCACGATACGCTCTGGTCCAGTGCTGCGGTCTCAACCTGACCCCATGCAGCAAACAAAGCTAGCTCATGAGGACGTGCAGAAGTTGTTTGAGAAGTTGAAGCTGTTTTAATGGCNCAGCAAACAAAGCTAGCTCATGAGGACGTGCAGAAGTTGTTTGAGAAGTTGAAGCTGTTTTAATGGCGCTGTGCAGGTAAAAAGTAGTTATGTTTCACTACATTGGAAGCTCAACTTCATGTTGTACTGGAGCTAACAACAGCTAACAATGCTACCAGGAGATAATGCTATTGTTAGCAAACCATGATAGCTAGCATTGCTAACCTACAATAGCCATGCTGCCACTGTTGTTTGCCACCAAACACAACTGCGCTAACATGATATTATCGACAGTTACAGATCAGTAGTTAGTTGTTGAACACTGAAGGGAAACAGAGTTGGAAGAGTTTATGAAGTTCTAACTTTGTATGAAGGGAAAAGCGGCGCACACCGTAAAGTCTGGCCTGTTCCAAACATGTACGTTTTGAATGGGTACTGCACTAGTCCACCTTAAAATTCAATGTTTCAATGTTTCACTTGCTAACATGAATGCGTATGACTAATGTAGAAGGGATATTAATTTTAAACTTCTCACTAAAAAAAACCCATCTTCTTCTGGGACTATATTCCCTGGTGGAGGCATACATTTTCTTTTATTTTACCAGTCGAACACAGAGCTGCAAGGAAGAAAATGTATGTCTCCACCAGGGAATATAGTACCAGGAGAATCCGGCATTTAATGAGAAATTCAAAACATCCGTCCCTTCTACATTCAGAAGTGTTCACAGGTGAAACGTTGAATTTTGAAGGTGGGTGTATCACCTGAACATTTAATTTATTTTTTTTAAGATAAGATGAAATAACAGGAAAACAAAAATACAGTTTAATGTTTTGGCAAATGGTTGTCAGTAACTTAACATGTGTGCAGGTTGTATTTAATAAACATACAAAACCATCAGCATGGTCCTTTAATAACTAAAAAAAAGGGTGGATTTGGTGTTAAGTTGCTCTTTAAAGACCCACAAACAGCACCGGTTTGACTTCTCAGCTACAGTTGTTGCTGCACACACACATAGATGAGATGTTCAACCTAATTATTGTAAATTTTCCAGCTGCATGATTGATGTCGGGAGACTTTCTCCCTTAATCAGGCTGTCGATAATTGTGATGAGACACGGGAAAGTCTGCGATCAATTTTGTTTGCGACATCTCCTCGTCGTTCATCGGGTTCGGTTTTCCATGAACGGCGGCGGCTGGAATGAAGCGTTGGCAGGCTGACATGCCATGCTTTTCTCATCTGCTGCAGGCCGCCCTCCTCTGCTTTCTGACACAATTAGAACAGCCGGATCCCGAACGCTCCCATCCCGCTCGTCTGGAAGCTTTCACGGAAGGTTTCCTCCTCTTTGGAATCTAAATATCATTAGCGCTATTACATGGTTAAATTCTGTTGCTATAAATGTATATAAAAGCATATTTACACGGCGAATAAAGGCCGAGTTTTGCTGAGAGCCGTAGCTGATTGAGACGGTTATCAGGGAAGAGGCTTGATAGATGGATGTGGTTTGGGAATGAGACTCCTCTATTGTCTGTTGACATCAGAATGAGGAAAGGAAGGGGAAAGTAATGACTCTGGCTGGGGATTAATGGAGCAGCTAATGAGATTAGAGCAGACAGCACACATGTTAGTGTTTTGCAGATGGACGCCGTGCTTTAAAAGCAATACGTCTTTCACTTGATGGATTAGGCCGCGGCGTCTTGGGAGCACGGCGGAGGAAGATTGAGCACCGTGTTCAAAAAAACGAGGACAAGTAGAGCACTGGTGGTGTTTACCAGCGCTCTGTTCCGTCGTGTGTGTTTGTGTGCATTTGTGTGTGTGTGTGCAAACGCTCATGCAACCTGTAGTCATCCTGCTTTTTCCCTGCTCCTTAGTAATTGTGAGGTTGTGTGTACGTGCAAACATTTGTGCAACCTCTAAGTGTAACTGCCTTGCTTGTGTCTTTTCCATACCTACCCTTAGGCCAGACGTATTCAGCTACACTTCAGGTGGGTCCACTTACTCAACTGTCTCCTCCTGTGGGGTCCGTAATCNACCCGAAAAAGAACCCGACCTCCTTCTCTCATTGAAATCTTTGCTAGCATATCGGTATTATGTTTGTTTATTACTTCAGGCGCGCCACATAATGACTGAAACAACTTGATTGGGCCAATTATGATTCTGTATAACTGTCAAAATACAGGAGATTTACAGGAGAANGAAACAACTTGATTGGGCCAATTATGATTCTGTATAACTGTCAAAATACAGGAGATTTACAGGAGAAATTACGCGGCGGGAGAGGGAGCGAAAATACAGGAGAAACCCGGGGAAAACGGGAATGTTTTCAGACATGGATATTACACATAACTATGATTCAGAGGGATTTTCTAGTTCTTACCTCAGGCTGTTGTTGATAGGTTTCTTCAAATTTTTTTATGTTTTGTGTCATAATGGCATTTAATGTTGCCACTTTTTATGATTTTACAGACTGGGAATAGATCAAACACAGTGTTGCTGCTGGAAGAATGAAAACATATTTAATGTCCACTCATCCTTCAACTTTTGGTTTTCATAGTCAGCTTTTCTGATCTTTAAGCCATTTGACAACTTCATTGCACGTTTGATTGCTAGCTCATCTGCTCAGCTAATTTTCAGGGCATGGTGAGTCTTAATGTGATTGGACAAGAGGCTTTGGCCAGAGACCCATAGCGCCCCCTGCTGAGCCGTCCATGCTGCGCCTGCTGAAAATGATCCTAACCTTAAAATATAAGTTAATATTAGTATCAAGAAATTTTCAACGGTCCAGATAAAAGCCTCTCTGGGTCCAGATCTGGACCAGAGTCTGCTAGTTGGTGACCATTGCCCAAGACTATTATAGGGGTTTTTGAGTGTGTGTGTGTGTGTGTGTGCGTGTGTGCATGTGCATTTGTGTGTAAATGTGGTTCTCAATCTTTTTTTCTGTCTCGTCCTCCTTTTCAAGCAAAGAACTTTCTTTTTTGAAAGAACCAGTAACTTTAGCAAAATTAACCACACAGTTTGAGAAACAATTAAAATGAGCAATCCTGTAAAGTATTTTACCTTTTTGAACCGTCATTTGTTGCTTGCTTATTAAAACACGATAATCAACTGATGATTTTCACACGGTCTGGGTAACCAGCGTGTTTTTATTGTAGATTTTTCTGGATTTGTGGGTTTTTTTCCCTTTAGTTTGTCAAGTTTTTTTTTTTTTTTTTTTTTTTTTTTTTTTTTACACCCTCGCATGGGAGAACTATGGTGAAAATTATCCATTATAGCTAAAACTGGCATATTTACCATTATGGATATGTATTTTTATATCAATTAATATAAAACACTAAACCACTTGTATGGAAAATTCAAGTCCTCTTCCTGCTGAGCTGTAAATGTGAAAACACACTCAGCTTCCAAAAACCACTTCTGAGGCATTCCCAGATCCTAATCTCACCGCCCTCTTAAATCAAACATCTTCCTGCCATCATCCGCAATCACAAACACGGACGCACATCCCAGGATTCCTGCTTTTTTTCCTCCCTCCTCGGCGTTCCGAGAGCCGGAACACTCCGAGCCTGAATGCGGGCATTGTTGCCCGTCGGGCCACACACTCCTCCGTTTGGAAATGAGAAGTGACATGTGAAAGTGGCGTTTTCTTTACACTCGGGATAACGACAGGGAAAAACACCAAACACTCCCTCTCTCTCTCTCTCTCTCTCTCTCTCTTCCTCTCTGACTCCCTCTCTGCCTGTTTCTTCCTCTCTTTCTTCCCCTCTCCCTGTCCTGTCTCTCTCCCTCCATCTCCTCCCTCTCTATCTTCCTCTCTGTCNTCTCTCTCTCTTCCCCTCTCTCTGTCCTGTCTCCCCCTCCATCTCCCCTCTTTCTTTCTTCCTCTCTGTCCCACTCTCTCTTCTCTCTCTCTCCCTTTCTTTCTCTCACTCAGTCTCTGTCTTTCTCTCCCTCTCTTCCTCTCTTTCTGTCTCCCCTTCTCTCTCTCTCTCTCTCTCTCTCTCTCTCTTACANACACACACACACACACACACACACACACACACACACACACACACACACGGTACATAATGATGAAGGATTTGGCTCTGTCCAGCGTGTAGCAGAGAGATGGTGATTCCACGCCGTCGACAGTACATTCATGGTGATTCATGAAGACCGTATGGAAACACACACACACACACACACACACATGCACACATACACACACACACACACACACACACAATGACACTTGAAGAACCACGTATGCCCACACTCACACCTATGTAAAGTGCTGAGGTGGGCTGCTAAGTGTGTTTTCATAGTGAGTGGGTAATGACTTGCACTAACATTAAGGTTTTAAAGAGGAGGAGGAGGAAGGAGGGGGCAGAGGAAGACAAATGAAGGTAACGTGTCCCGTCTGCATTACATTACCTGGCAGCTTCTCCTGGAATCCCCCCCCCCCCCCNCCCCCCCCCCCCCATAATTATCATGATAATGACCTACAATTTTCCTTTTTCTCAGTATACCTGCTAATTATGACTGTGGAGGTCAAGACCGGGTTTAAAGAAATAAAACGGGAAACTGGAGCCTGGTTTAGTGTAGGATGGAGAGAAGGAATGGGGGGNGGGGGGGGGGGCTTTATTAGTTGCAGTCGCAAGTGATTTAATAAAGCAGGTGGAAAGACACGCAGCGGGTCACCCAGAGGTGATCATCCTGCAGCAGCAGGTACGTTAGATCAGCTAAAAAAAAATGATTTGACATAAAACGTTCCTCTTATTGTTCTCTGGCTTTTCTCTCTGATGCTCGCTCTCTCTCTCTCTCTCTCTCTCTCTCTCTCTCTCTCTCTCTCTCTCTCTCTGTCTTTCCTTTGATTGCCAGTTTTCATCAAAGCTCTTGCTAATTCTTTACAGCACGGTATTAAAGGACCATTATAGTAGTTTTGCATGTTTGAGCCAATGAATACTACCTGAATACACGTTACGCTACTGCCAACCATTTTCCAAACATAAAACTGGATTTTTAGCTTTTGTGTTATTTTGCTAAATCCCCTCATCTTTCAAAATCTAATGTCCAGGTGATACATCCACCTTAAAATCCAATGTTTCACCTGCTAACGGATGCACAATGGTCACTTTAATTACTCTGTAAAAGCATTTTTCTCCATGGGACTATATTCCCTGGCAGAGATATACATTTTCTTTTGTGCATGTGTTGCACCGGTTAAATAAAGTTACTTTAAAAAATTTTTAATAGCTATTGTGATGGATTAAGTGTCTCAAGCACATTTCATGTCTCTACAAGTTGATTTTAATAGCAAACTGGAATGACCTGAAACTAATACTAGTCTGGAAGGTAGGAAAAACAGTTCTAAAATTTACCGCTTCATTAGTATGTTTTGGAAAATGGTTGTCAGCAATGTAATTTGTATGTGGGTTGTATTTATTGGGCTCAAACATCCAAAATCACCAGTATGATCCTTTAATCTTCAATGATGATCGTAACACTGAATGGATTTTCAGATCAGAGCCAGATTTACCAGTTATTACGTGATTTTCCACTTTTCTGCGCACTTTGAGGGTACTGTATAAGTTTTGAGGAATACTGTAAACAATCATGTATTTATGCTTGGCTCGGTGTGTGTGGACCGCTCGTGTGTGTGTGTGTGTTATGTGAGGGCTATGTGTCATTGCAGTGAGACAAAATAAAATGACACACTCCAACACCAGATATGATTGGAGGTAATTGTGTTTTAATGTCCAGGAGGCCCTTTCCCACCTCGTGTTTGGCTTTTCCGTGGTCGACATCTGGTGTGAAGAACGCCAGCATGTGTTTCCACTACACTCCTATTTATGCCTCTAAACTCTAAACACGCCACTCAACACGGCAATCGGCAGGAGTTTATTGTCGCCGTTACACTTTGCCGTTAAGTGACATCATGTCAAAACATGTCGGCCACTCTGCCCGGGCTCACGTTTATTTTCACTTTTCACTCTCAATTTGGTGGGAGAAATAATGTTTGGTGAACGTCACGGGACGAGGTCTTGAGCGGTCGTACAGGCCAAGGCCTGCGTGTTTGACGTGGAGGCTGGCGCTTGTTTTTCCTGATGGATTTGGGATTGTGGTGTGACATTGGTTGTGGCCGTAGCTGAGGTAAGAGGATCATAGCTTTCTTTTTTTTCTTTCGGGGCATCATCTCTGTTACAATCTACCAATCATGTTTGCATTGTTACCACGACGATGAAACTAAAAAACCAGTTCCATGGTCTAAAAACCACACAGGTTCCCTGATAGGTCTTGATGCACCGCCCCCTGCTGGCCCCTGGCAGATGATGGACATGAGTGCGCCTCCCCACATTCTCCCAGGACGTGGAACCACAACACCTAAGTTCAGGGGCTACAAATGTAGACGGTGCCTAGACGGGCATCCCTGATGTCACTATTAGTACAGGCTGGACAATTAAAGAACAATAATGACCATTTTGCAATAAATACATGCATGTTACGTTACTGACAACCATTTCCCAAAACCTACAACATTATGATTGCTTTTCCTACCTTCCAGACTGCCGTTGGTTTCATTCCAATACAGTATAAAAAAATCAACTTGTTGAGACTTGAAACGTATTTGAGATCAGTAATCCGAACGATGTCTGTTCAATTTTTTGTCGAAGTGGCTTTATTTAACCAATCCAACACGGAGCAGCACAGAAGACAATGTATTTCTGCGCCAGGGAATATAGTCCCAGGAGAAGACGTCTTTTCTGACTGTTCCTTCTACATTCAGACATGCATTGAATTTTAAGGTGGTTTATCATCTGAGTTTGAAAGATTCGGGGATTTAGCAAAATTACAGGAAAACTAAAATACGGTTTTATGTTTTGGATAACATAAAATGTGTGAGGATGGTGTTTAACATGCAAAATTACTGGTATGGTCCTTTAACAACTGGAGTGTTAGCTGGTACTTACATCGAGGGTCCTGGGAGACAGTGGGGGATGGGAACATCTGGTCTTTGTACCTCTCTTGAAGAATGAGTCTGGATCCGCATCCCCTCATCTTATGGATCGTCTTCAGTATCGTCCACTTCTCCGCGGATGATTCTTTCCACTCTTCAGCTTCCAATCAAGGGCGGGACTCAATGGATGTGCTTTCACAGGCAGGTTTTAACATAGTACCCATCTACACGCATGTCCTCACCTACACTCCATAGACTTTTCATGAACCAGGCTAACCCTTTTGTCATCCATCCAACCGGCGCACAAGCCAACGAGCATCCATAATCTCATCCAGCCGTCCATTCATCCATATCCATTCAGACTTTAAACAGCCAGATGATCACGATGACATCTCCAACATTCAGCCTGTCTTTCTGCTCTTATCTGCCAAACGTTCATGCCACTGCTGTGTGCTGACAGTTCCCTGGATAATCACGCATGTATACACAAAGGAATCCAAATTTCAGTCATTTCTGAGTCAGCCGCTGCGTGAGTTGCAAGACAGTTGTCATCACATATTTAACGCGGCTGCCATTAGAGCATGTGCGATCCAGATCAGGCGTGCGAGGAGCAATAGCTTTTATTTTCATTTATTCGTTTTTCCTTTAGCCCTCTCTCCAGGGTATAAGGAACAAAAAGACAAAAAAACTACATACACATAGGCAACAACCCACATACCATCAAAGTACAAACCAGAACGCTTTGCCCATACTTATAGGTCAATTACATTTAGAAATGAAAAGCTGCATAATATTTTCTTAATAAACTTAATCAAATTAAATAAATCTGTAACATTTCTTGTGTCCATCAACTTTTAAAATTTTGCAAAACTAGGATTGACTCTATAATATCTTGATATGGACAAACATCGCTGTAGTGGGGTTTTATTAAGGTTTTTTTTTTTGTTTTTGTNTTTTTTTTTTTTTTTTTGCATTTGAGCCTAATAATAACAATCAGAGCCACTTTGTGTTAGAAATGAAGGCGCAGAGCTGGTAGCAAACACGGCTTATGGAGCTGATCATTTTGATATGGGAGGCTTCAGATTCCCTTTCCAAACACTAAATCCCCATTTATACTTTCAAACTGATGTGTATGTGGGGTTAGGGTTAGGGTTAGTGCTAGGGTCAACCCTAACCCTAACCCTAATAGTAGCGGAAGCCTACACAGTTCTATTTATACTACGTTTCGGTCTCTGCTTGGAGGATGCGTTCCACACACACACACACTTTGTCCTGGTGTTTAATATAGTCAGAGAACACACATTCCCTGCTTGCTGCGTCTTTACAAATCGGTCTCATTAGTACTTCCACTTATGCCTGTACACGCTTTTGTCTCTTCCCAATATTTTGGCTAATTATACAAACTAGTAGTGCCCGTTCAAAATCTGCCTTCTCGGAACGGGCTGGACTTATGGTGTGTGCTGCAGCCTGCCATAATTTAGTTCTGCACATCCTCGTGAGCTAGCTTTGTTTGCTGTACGGGGTCAAGTTGAGACCGTGGCACTGCAGCCAGAGCATATCCTGCCACGCGGACTACTTTTTACTGGCATAGCTCAATTTGAGAACTGCTCATCCAAACAACTTCACACGTGACACTACACGTCCATGCATCCTGAGCAATAAACCTGCTGAATATCATCTTCATACAGCGCCAGGTTATTGGTGCAGTCATAAATGATAGGAGGCATGCAGAGGTCCGTTGTGCATACACCGTCACATATGGAAAGTATAAATTAGCCTTTCGCGTCTACAGCGAGAGGCCTTCTTCAGTTCAAAATGACCTTCCTCTTCTTTTTCTGTCTAATTTTGAGCATTTGTATTTCTGTGTGTTTTTGCTTGCCTTCCAAAATGTCGTTTTTGGACAGGCTTGCTCATTTTGAGTAATGTCTGTCTTTTAAACTTCTTTGAAGGGCGAGCTCCAGCAGTAGTTAGGAACAAGAGGGAAGAAAGTGTCCCTAAACAACATTAAACATGCGTTTTCACCCTCTGTCTGCACACCAAGCGATCTTTTTTTTCCATGAGAATCGTTGGGTTGAGCCACTTGATGGTTAAGTGGTGCCTCGTCTCTAATTACTAACAAAGCGTAGCTCATTCATCAGGCTTAGCGATTGTCCAGCATCAATCATCCAGTCTTTTGAGGTTTGTCTCGGCCCGTTTGGCCTGACTTCAGGTAGAACCCACGTCCACACTCTTATAGAAACACACATACAGATACGCTTGCATGCACACACAAACACACCTTCACGTGCTGCCGCTCGTGCGTCTGACAGACGTAGATGTTTCCCTTCTGACTTCCTGCGCTGCTTCCACACGCGAGGAAAAGTCTGAAATGGCTTCCACTTGAAAGCAGGTGATGATGGCTCAACGTAAACCTCGCCGTCAGTTCGTGCTCAGCCAGGAAGCCCGTCTCGGTGATTCTGGTACTCTTTATTCCTCGGTCTCTTCATTACGTTACACCCCCACATGTACATCTAGCAGCTTATTTAGCTTCTAGCCTGGCTGTTTATGTATTTACTTAACAAAGCAAGGACTGCTCTCGTTAGTCGCCACGCATGAATGGACGCTGATGATAGCACCCAGAAAGTATCAAGGCACAAGGGAAGGTGATATTGAGTTCAAGGTTGGATGTGTGTGTGTGTGTGTGTGTGTGTGTGTGTCTTCCCCCAACTGCTTTCATGCCATTCGTCATCCCTCCAGGAGAGGCTGATGTGCCTCTGGAAGGTTAAGAGAATGAAGACTGGCTGTAGCTTTTAAAGGCAGAGGGGGTAGAGCGCTCCCAAACCATCAAGGATTGGCAAGAATGGGAGACTTTTGTGAAGTAGGGAATGTTGGGAGAGAAACAATAATATGTGAGGTGTTACTGATGATGCCAACAATTTCCTCAGCTACGTTTCACCACCTCATATTTACTACCTTCAGATTAATAAGGAGCACCCTGACTGCTGTCGTTTGACCTGTTTTTCCTCAAGTTGTTTTTTTTCCAATTTTTTTCCTCTTTCTTCACTTCATGGTGTTGCTCATAGTCTTCATATCCAAAGTCTATCTCTCTTTTCCTCCATCATACTTTATCTTTTCTTACTTCTTCACTCACACATAAATAGTAAGTAAGTAAAGTTTATTTGTTTAGCACCTTTCAAGAGCAAAGGTCACAAAGCACTTCACAATAAAAAAAAAAAGAACATCACAATAAAGCCATAAAATACAAATGAAAACAGCAAGCCAACTAAGAAAATATATAGCAAAAATAAATACATTTTAAAAATATACAATAGAAACAAGCTACCCAAAAGCAAGTTTAAAAAGATGGGTCTTAAAGGAGCATACCATCCATTTTCCATGTTTGAGCCTAATATATTCAATTTTCATACATGTTACTGACAATCATTTCCCAAAGCATACTACTGGAATGGTGAATTAAAAATGTTTTTCCTACCTTCCAGACCTCCATTGGTTTCAGTTCATTCTAGTACGCTATTAAAATCAACTTGTTGATACTTGAAAGCTTCTTGGGATAGGTAATCCATCATCATGAACAAGACGTGCATTGTATTTTTTAGAAGTTTTGTAATTTTAGTGTTTAAGCTCCATAAAAAGCGTGGAGTGAATGTATGTCTCCACCAGGGAATATAGTCCCTAAAGACCTGTGTTTATGGAAAAATTTAAAGGACTGTGACTTCATAAGGCTGCGTAACTATTAGCAGGAGAAACATGGATTTTTAAGGTGGGTGTATCACTTGAATATTTGATTTTGAAAGATTAAGACGTTTGGCAAAATATCAGGAAAGCTGAAATACGGTTTTATACTTTGGGAAATGATTGTCAGTAGTGTAACATGTATGAAAATTTAATATATTAAGCTCAAACATGCACGATTGCCAGTATGGTCCTTTAAGCTGCTTTTAAAAAGAATCCACTGAGTCCACTGATCTCAAGCTTGGTGGGAGAGAGTTCCAGAGTGAGGAGCCTCGACCTCAAAGGTTCTGTCAGCTTTGGTTTTCAGCCTCGAATGAGGAATGACCAGCAGACCAGCATCTGGGAGTCCTGCATGGAAGAAAAAATTAAAAGTGTATAAAAACAATTAGATACTATAAAATGATAAAACACCACCTGAAATCCAGGCTGAACAGATAGGTTTAAGTCTGCATTTAAAAACATCAATATTTCCAGCTAGTCTCAGATCCTCAGGAACTCTGTTAACCCTCCGCAGTCTAAAGTCACAATATTTGCTGATTTTTGCAGACTTTCTTTAATTTTTCTAGCATCTTATAGAATCAAATGGAAAATTGACACATTTTTAATGATTTATTTTAGTTTGTTTATTTGCTAAGTGCTCTTAGATTCAAACTTTTTTCCTTGAATGAAGATTTTTCTTGAAAAATTTATTTGAGACTCCAGAGGTGAAACCAACATGTTAGATTGGACCCTGAATGTAACGGGGAGCCAGTGCAGGGAAATTAACAATGGTGTGATGTGGGACCACAGAAGAAGAAAGAAGAAATTAGGAGATTTTAAGAAAGAAGAAAAGAAGAAATTAGAAGAGTTAGTCAGAAGCTTTGCAGCAGCATTTTGAACAACTTGAAGACGATCCAGTGAGGTTTTACTGAGGAAATACTGAGTAATAAAACAAACCCAGCCCCGTCATTCAGCTGTCAGTCTCAGCTCTCTTCTGGTCTTCCACTTACCCTCTCGTTGAGCTTTCTGTTCTTCTTGGCCTCTCTCGCCTTTTCTTATCAGGCAGAGCTCACTTGGCTACCGTACCAGAGCTGAGTTTAGATTGGAGCCGGCCAGAATGTGCGGGAAGTTTCCTCTCTTTCCATAAATCCCCTTACTCCCTACGTCAGCCCATCATTGTATGAGGGCAGTAGGTCAGATTAGAATATAAAGGTTTAAAGGAGCAAACTGGTGGTTTTGCAGGCTTGAGCCCAATATATACAGTCCACATACATGTTATGTTACTAGTACATTTTCCAAAACATACTACTGGAGCATTAAATATTAGAATTGTTTTTTCTACCTTCCAGTCTGCCGTTGGTTTCAGTTCATTCTGGTAAGCTATTAAAATAAACTTGTCGAAACTATAATCCATCACATGGAACACAGTATCTATTAAATTTTTATTGGAGTAGCTTTTTTAAACACAGAGCTACACAGGAGACAATGTATTTCTCCGCCAGGGAATATAGTCCCAGGAGAAGACGGCTTTAACTAGGAAATTAAAAAAAGACTGTCCCTTCTACATTTGGACATGCGTTAGCAGGCAAACATTGAATTTTAAGGTGGATATATTGATTTTGAAAGATTAAGGATTTGCCAAAATCAAAATTTGGTTTTATATTTTGGAAAATGTTTGTCAGTAACGCAACTTCTATGCAGGTTGTATTTATTGGGCTTAATGTGCAGAATCCGGTATGGTCCTTTAAAGGTACTGTCACAAGGGAGTCTGCACTGGCACGCTCACTCATCCTGAAATGTCACAACTCCTGGTTCTCACATGAGTCTTTCTGCGAATTTTTACGATCTGAGGTAGACAATCGCTATAACAACTTGTCCCGCATTCCACTTTAAGCTCATGTCTCTCGTACCGCCGACCCGGACAATTGCTGGGACGTTTCCTGCCTGAATGCCTGCATGCCTGCATGAAAGAGGCTTAAATGACACACTGGGGGGGGGGGC
>VXCM01000714.1:220937-249564 GCA_014773175.1 Lucifuga dentata
TGAGAGAGAGAGAGAGAGAGAGAGAGAGAGAGAGAGAGAGAGAGAGAGAGAGAGGGGGGAGGTAATAACCATATGTCTGAACAGTCCTGTGAGGTTTCCTGCAGACCCTCCATCTCACCCTTTTCTCTGTCACATTCCTTCTATTTACATGTGGCTCTGTATTGTACGCATAAAACGTTCTCTCTGTCTGTCTGGGGGCCGGTGCATCGCAGACGACTGCTTTAAGTCAGAGTTTGGTGTGTGTGTGTGTGTATGTGTGTGTGTGTGTGTGTTATACGTAACCCTGACATGAGGGTCTGATGGCGCCTTCTCCTGTTGCTGATCTGCTCCACCGATTTCCCTCCTACTACAATGACTCAGGCTTCTCTCATTATCCCAATTATTCAGTTAGAAGTTTAAAACTTTATTTTCTAGCGCCGGCGTATCCTAATGTCTCTCTTTATCTCGCCCACTCTCCCCACCCCCACCCCGAAGGCCTTGAGGAAGCCATTATTGCAGAGGAAAACCATTAGGTGTGAATAGGTCATTAAAACAGCCTGGATGATGAGCAAATAGCACAAAGAGAGGCTCCTTCTGTCTTTGATATCTTCTCCTGTGCATCCTGCAGAAGTGCTTCAGGCCCGTCAGGAAAAGACACAAACCCGGAGCGCGGTGACACACGGCGAGCTGTTGCTGCATGTCAAATGAGTTACGACGGCTGAAATAAAGCACAGCTACCGAGCTGTGTGAGGAAAAGCTCCGGGCCGATCCTTTTTTTCTTTGTAAAAACAGAAATAAAAACAGCCTTTGGGGTTGATGGGAATAGCAGTTAGGAAGGATGAGCTGCAGCCACGACAAACTACGTGTCGATGGGACGACGCGTCTGTCTGGCTCAGGTCAACCAAGCAAAGCTCACGCCACATGTTGGATCCCAATTTTCTGTCGCGGTCGAACCCTTAATCGCAGCCAGACCGGTGTCTCCGTGGCATTTGTGGGAGGGCTGTGACAGGTTAGCGCTCGCTAAACCTGTTGTTTTATTGCGAAGCGAAAAAGAAGCTATTTCTGGTAAATGCATCAATGTTGAACACTGTCATTAAAAAAAAATAAAATATGGAAACACAATCCATTGTCCTGTGTGTCTTTCTGGCTGAGCCCATAAAGGAAGACAGAGGTGTGTGTGTGTGTGTGTGTTTGGAATCTACTACCTTATATTTGCTCACATTCATTCTGTCTGAGCCTCTTTTAAAGGACCATACCATATGTTTGAGCCCATTCTACGTATCCAACACCTGCATACACGTTACGTTGCTGACAGCCGTTTCCCATAATATACTATAGGAGCGTCAAATTTTAGAATTGTTTTTCCTACCTTCCAGACAGCCGTTGGTTTCAGTTCATTCCAGTACGCTGCATTTTGCATTAAAATGATCCCAAATATTTATTCTTTGATTCCTTTGTGTTTTAGGGAGCGACGATAAGTCAAGACGAACGCACGGGGACCATCCTCGTCGTCCGGATCATGAGAGGAGGAGCCGCCGACAGAAGTGGTCAGTTTCTTTTTCTCTCTTTTTGTACATTTTATGTGTGTATTTGTTTGTTTACCAAGAAATGAAAATGATGATGCCTTCTACAATTGTGCATAAGTTTTAGCAGGTGAAACATTGAATTTTAAGGTGGGTGTAACACCGATTATGGAAGATTAGAGGATTTGAAAAAATAATAGGAAAAGTTAAATACGTTTTTATGTTTTGGAAATTGGTTGTCAGTAGAGTAACGTATATGCTGCTATTATGCATTGGGCTTAAACATGCAAAATCACCAGTATGGTCCTTTAAGCTAAAGGCAAATTTTCATACACATTGACAAAAGCGATTTTATTCTTTTCCAATTACAAAATGCCACTATGGCAATAAAATGTAATATGCTTTGTGAGGAGAAAGACTTTTACACACTAGTTCATTTCTTTCTTTCTTTCTTTTTTTTTTTTTTTTTNTTTTTTTTTTTTTTTTGATATTACTAAAAGAATACAAAAATACTGTCGGACATAAAAAAGTATCAGTTAAATGTTTCAGTATGAATTCTGTGTTTGTGTTAGGACTGATTCGTGTTGGAGATGAACTGAAGGAGGTCAATGGAATTCCTGTGGATGACAAGAAGCCAGAGGAAATTATTCATATTCTGGTAGGCCTGAGTGTGTGTGTGTGTGCATGCCTGTGTGTATGTGTGTGTGCGTGCGTCCACATGACTGAATGCTGCTGAGAGTGTGTCTCTGTTTTAGCGCCATTCTTTCTAACATTTATTGTTTGTGATGGCAGCGATCTCTCTTAATTCATCCAGGACCTCACAACTTCACCCCACAACTGAAAACAAACTCTGCTCTTTTGGTCTTTCTCAGCCTTTATGCTGCGTTCGCTGTCCCTCGGAACTGGGAAGTCGTAACTCAGAACTACATCATTTACGACAACTGTGCATTCGTGCTAAAAAGAAAAAAACGTGGGACACAACATTGAAAACTTTTGTTTGTTTGTTCTGTTTTACGTTCTGTGTTACGTTTTAGCATTTATTAGCTTTTATTTATTTATTTTCTTTTTTTTTACCTTTTCTGCATTGCCACCTGTCACTGTGTCTGCTTGATGATTGATTTAAATGAAATATTTCCAACAGAGAAACTGCTGTTTACTGTGTGAGCAGCCATGTTGAAATGACTTCAATTCTGAACTCAGGGTTGAGAAAGTTTGTCTGACTTTCCAAATCAGAATTCCGAGTTGAGGAACGCACTTTCTTGAACTTTTCCTGGTCGTAAGTCAGAAATTCTGAGTTCCGAGTTCACAGCAAATGCAGCATCAGCTAAATTAACCAATTGTCTCTTAAAAATTGTCTCTTAAAATCAACTTGTTGATACTTGAAATGTTCCTGGGATAGGTAATCCATCATCGTGAGCAAGACGATTATTCGGGTTTATCTTTTAAGTTTTGTAGTTTTAGTGTTTAAAAAGCACAGAATTAATGTATGTCTCCACCGGGGAATATAGTCCCAAAAGAAGACCTGCGTTTATCAAAAAATTTAAACGACCATGACTTCATAAGGCTGCATAACTATTAGCAGGCAAAACATGGATTTTTAAGGTGGACGTATCACTTGAATATTTGATTTTGAAAGATTAAGAGATTTTGCAAAATATCAGGAAAGCTGAAATACGGTTTTATCCTTTGGGAAATGATTGTCAGTAACGTTACATGTATGAAAATTGAATATATTAGGCTCAAACATGCAAAATGAACAGTATGATCCTTTAAAGCCTACAGTCTCCAGTCTGCCAGGGGGGCGACTGTAGAGAAAACAGAGTTTCTGGGGGGATTTTAGACACGAGATGAAACCTTTATTGCCATCTTTTCTCCTCACACACACTCTCACACACTCCCGAACTCATCCAGCCCTAATAGCTCTTCCATTGTTGAAAAATCAAAGTGCTTTGCATTAGATTAGGTGCTTTGTGAAAAATTTGCAGACCAGACGACTGCTGCTTCCTTTCGCTCCATCTACATGTCCACCATCCCTTTTTACCTATCCTACTTACATGTCTTGTCTTTCTCTGACATTCCAGGCCCAGTCACAAGGGGCCATTACCTTTAAAGTCATCCCCGGCGCCAAGGAGGAGCCGCCAACCAAGGACACCAAGGTAGGTCCTAGCCTGTCCTGGCTTTCTTAATATGTGGATTGAGCTCCTACACCACTTTTGCTCAAGCTTAATGCTTTTTTTTTATGGGATGAGCTCATTGAGAAAATGATCTACAGTTTGTATAGAGCTGGAAAAACACAAAAGAAATAGTGCTTAAATTAAGGGAATACAGGAAGCAGATTCATTGTAAAACAAGGCTGTCTTCATGTATGTGCTTTATATTACGGTGTAATTTAGCTTTAGCCGTGCTTTGGTTTTGGTGCCACTCTGTGATCACACACTCAAGCTCTGGGGTCAGAGTTCAAAGCTATATATAATGCAGCTCAGCCTAACTGTTAGATGGCCCACACACCAGTGATTTTGCACGTTTAAGTTGAATAAATACTGCCTGCATACATGTTACATTACTGGCAACCAATTTCCAACCTCCTTTTATTTTGCCAAATCCCCTGATCTTTCAAAATCACATTTTCAGGTGATGCACTCACCTTAAAATTCAGTGTTTCTTCTGTGAAGAAGGGAAGGTCGTTTTTAATTTTCTTCTCCTGGGACTATATTTCCTGGCGGAGACATACATCTTCTTCCATGTAGTTCCACATTGGACATAGGGCTGGACGATATGAAATTTTTTTTAATCACAATATATTTTTTTAGATTGATCGATATTGATATATATTGTCACAATATAAGTTATGACAAAGATTCAATTGCATTTCAAGTCACTTGAACTTAAGATTTATTTTAACATTTTCTTTATGCATGTTCTGAATGTAAAAAATAACCAACAATTGTATGAACTGAAAAATTGCAAATAGTCAGTCATCCTTAGTAAATAAATCCAAATTAAATAAACAGCAATCCAAAATGTTGTCAACATAAAAATAATGTTACAGTGAACATGTCCGCTCTGTTTAGTGTCAGACTTTAAATAACCACAATGTCGCCACACCGCTGACATCTTTTTTAACCTTGCTTATCCACAGCGTCACTTTCATTGGGACAGTAACACTGCTGAGCTTTTACTTTCTTCCTCATCTTTTGATTTTTTTTTTTCCTCTGGAGTTTCATCGCTGTCTGACATCTTTGTCTGACTTCCCCTCCACATATCACCACACGGGCTGCGACATGTTCAGCATTTAGCTAAATGCTATTTTGAGGCTGTTATTATGACACTGCCACCAGATTGGCTGGTTTGTTCCAGTTCTGACACACTATTGGCTGTTTGAGCCGTCATTAACTTCCTGTATTCAAGCATTATTTTCTATCAACTTTATATTGATGTCTCTTCATTTTTATATGAAGAATTTTTTATATCGCGATGCAACTTTATATCGTTTATATTGTCCAGCCCTAGTTGGACCCATTGAATAAAGTTATGTGAACAAAAAAACTTTATAGACATAGTGGTTGCCATGATGGATTAGTTCTGTCAAGCACGTTTTAAGTTTTACAAGTTAATTTTAACAGTGTACTGGAATAAACTGAAGGCAATGGCAATCTGGGAGGTAGGAAAATCAATTTTAAAATTTACTGCTCCATAGTATGCATAATATGTTTTTGGAAAATGGTTGTCAGTAGTGTAATGTGTATGAGGGTTGTATAAATGTTGGGCTAAAACATGTAAAACCACCAGTTATGGTCCTTTCATCCTTGGTCATTAACAAGAATCTTGGCCTCTTTAAGGAATCCATTCAAAACGCCATTCGAAAAATAGTATTTAAGTGCCAAAAAGCTAAATCACTTTTTTGAGAATATACACGCTTAATTTAGATGGTGCAGACGCATCAAAAATCAGCTTAAACAGACAAAAAAAGTCTGAGCCAGAGGAAGAAATCAGGACTTGTTGGTGTGTGGATGTATGAGTTTATTCTGCTGGAGGCTTTCGCAGCCAACACGGCTTTATGACCCAAACAAAACGTCTCTGTCTGAAACATAATTTCACCACATGGCACACAGCGCCTCTTAAATCAGCTAAGACACCAAAAACTTCATCTCCGTCTCCCATTTCTGTGACTCCCTCCTTCTCGCAGTCTTTTTCTTGACGCACACACACACACGCTTTCCTTCATTTTCTCGTCTTAATCCACACGTAGTGGGGCGTCGTAGGGGCGATAACTCGTCGTGACAGCAGCTCATTTAGTCTGAAGACACAACAATGAGCTTTAAGGCTGCAGCTCGTCAAGGAGGAAAAGATGTCTGACATTTTTCTTCTTTTAAGGTTCGGCCTCCTTCATGTCGATGAGTGTGTAGGTGTGTCCCGCTCCGCTGCCAAAACCAATCAGACCGTCTCCTTAAAAAAAAAAAAAAAAAANTAAAAAAAAAAAAAAAAATCATGAGTTTGTTGCTCGGCATGGAAAGATTACCACTGTGAATTAGTGTTTGGAGTCAGAAAGTCACTGAGTGGAACAGGCAACTTCCATCGGTGTTACCATAGTTGAGAGGGTGACATGTTCACATTACAGGCCTTAAAGGAGCATACCGGCGATTTTACATGTTTGAGCCCAATATACATATCCTATATACGTACATGTTGTGTTAATGACAATTCCCAAAACATAAATCCGTATTTTAGTTTTCCTGTTATTTTGCCAAATTCCCTAATCTTTCAAAATCAAATATTCAGGTGATACACCACCTTAAAATTCAATGTTTCACCTAACACTTATGCACGATTGTACATTGTACAGTCGTTTTAATTTCTTGGTAAAAGTCGTCATCCTGGGACTATATTTCCTGGCGGAGAAATATGTTGTCTTCTATGCAGCTCCGTGTTGGATCAGTTAAATAAATAAAGTTATGTCAACAAAAAACTTAATTAAGTGCGTTTGAAGTTTTTCCAAGTTGATTTGAATAGCGTGCTGAAACCAATGGCGGTCTGGAAGGTAGGAAAAACATTTCTAAAATTACCGCTCCAGGAGTATATTTTGGAAAATGGTTGTCAGTAACATAACGTGTATGCAGGTTAGAAAAATATATATTACGTTATACAGTATACACGTTAGTTTAATTAAGGCTTTAAGCATCTTGTGGCCACAGTTTAATTATCTCGTTCCCTCACATTTGTATTGTGTTAAATTTTTTCCACAAATGTCACCGCCCAGGCTCCGTAGATTTCCACGCAATACAGTGACCCGTTCCTTTTTCCTGTCATGTCAACCAATCTCTGTTTTCCTCGCCTTTCCCTCTCCTGCTGTGCATTCAGGTGTTTTTGAAGGCACTCTTTGACTATGACCCGGCAGAGGACCATGCCATCCCGTGTAAGGAGGCGGGGCTTCCATTCAAGAGGGGCTCCATCCTTCAGGTCGTGAGCCAAGATGACACGACCTGGTGGCAGGCCAAACGTGAGGGAGACGCCAATCCCCGCGCTGGCCTCATCCCCTCCAAGCAGTTCCAGGAGAGGTAAGATATTTTCCCACCCTAAGGTCAACACACACATGCACACACACACACACAGAAGAAATTTCATATTCTCCAACTAAAACAAAGCCTGTTCTGTGTGATGTCTACATCACCTCTTAACAAGTCTGAGCCGTGCCGTGTTTGCTGTCATAGTCACAGAGTTTCACCTTCTTTCTCTTTACACGCCTTTTCCCCGTTTTTCCTGCTAACCCTAACATAATGTAATGTAACGAACATAACGTAATGTAACGTAACATAACATAATGTAACAAAACATAACGTAACATAATGTGATGTAACAAAACGAAATGTCATGTAATGTAACATCACGTAATGTAACAAAATGTAACATACCATAACATGACGTAATATAACAAAACATAACGTAATGTAATGTAACATAACAAAACGTAGTGTAACGTAACTTAATGAAACAAAACTTAACATAACATAATGTAAAGTAATGAAGCATAACGTGATGTGACGTAATGTAATGTAACAAAACGTAACATAATGTAACGTGACTTAACAAAATGTAACGTAATGTAACGTAATGTAACAAACCGTAACGTAACATAATGTAATGAAACGTAATGTAATGTAATGTAACATAATATAACATAACGAAATGTATCGTAATGTAACGTAATGAAATGTAATAATGACATGTAACATAATGTAACGTACTGTAATGTAACACTCAGATGGCCGCGCTGACTTGTAATGCAGAGCTCAGGAGGCAGACCAGTTTCTGAGC
The DNA here is from genome assembly GCA_014773175.1 of Lucifuga dentata. Lineage (NCBI taxonomy): Eukaryota > Metazoa > Chordata > Actinopteri > Ophidiiformes > Bythitidae > Lucifuga > Lucifuga dentata. The sequence goes on from VXCM01000714.1 coordinate 228,752, forward strand.
CTCATCCAAGAGTACCAGAGGGGGAAACACACACACACATACACACACACTCACATAGACACAAACACACTCGCACAGATACAAATGTACACTCACAGACACACAAACACACAATCACACAGACACACACACTCACAAATACACAGTCACACACAAACATACACACAGATACACAAACACGCACTTACAGAAACACAAACACACACAGACACAGACACAAACAAACACACACACACACACACACTCATAATCAGAAACACACACTCACACAGATAAACACACAGAAACACATTCACAGAGACACAAACACACTCTCATAGACAGACATACAGACAAAGACACACTTATACAACACACCACTTATTTCACTAACCTTCAGTTTTCTTCCTGCACTTTTGTCACCAAGTGTTGTGTTAGCAAGTTGTGTGTTGTGTAAGTGTAGTAAGTGTTGTGTGTTTTTCCTGCATGTTTTCTGCTGAAAGTTAATGTTGGATATTGCAGAGAAGGTTCTTCGTGTTTATTATTCCCCGTGCAGCCATTTTATTCTGTGCCTCTCCCTCTCTTTTCTCACCCACCTTTCTCTTCCTGCAGGAGAATGGCGCTGCGACAGCCTGTAGTAATGCTCCAGCCCCTGAAGGCGCCGGTCCGACGATCATGTAAGCTTTTATTTTTCCGCCACCTTTTCTAGCGCAGCAGGTAAGCGAGACAAAGAAACGCAAACGAAGAGGAAGGGACGGTAATAAAGAAAGTTTCTTTAGGGTTCCTCTGCTTCACGCCTGTCATCAGAGAATGGATTTACCTCTCCTCCTTTCCTCATCTGCCCGTTTCATTCACTCAGTCTCTCAATAGTGCTTTTTGCACCACAGGAACTATTTAAAGGGCCATACCGGTGGTTTTGCATGTTTGAGCCCAATATATATACAACTTGCATGTGTGTTATGTTACTGACAACCAATTTCCAAAACATAAAACGATATTTTTAGTTCTTGCTGGTATTTTAACAAATCTCCTAACCTTTCAAATCTTCAACTTTTCAAACAATAAATACTATTTTATGTTTTATGTTTTAGAAAATGGCTGTTCAATAACATAAGGTGCATGTTGGTTGTATTTATTGGGCTTAAACTTAAAAAATCACTGGTATGATCCTTTAATGTCAAATTCAGCAAAGTAAGCAGCTCAGAATCTCTAACAGAGGAGATAATACTGGAACTTTATTTTATAGTAGCTTTTCCTTGACAAGACAAAAAACGTAAAGGTTTCTCAAGAAAAAAAGAAGGTTAGCAGTGACAGACCTGATTTTAGGGAAAAACGTCCGTGTACATAACGACCAATCGATTTTCATTTTGGAATGGCGAAACGGATAACGAGTCCTTTCCCATTTTTTGTTTTGGGTAATAGGAAAATGGAATAACGAAAAACGAGCCATTTTCCAAGTTTTCTTTGTGTTTCATGCTTGAAAACTTTCTGCTTTGCTTTTGCATTTATTTCTTTGTTAGCCCCGGAAATCTTTGGTCTTTACCTGGTTTGTAACCCAACGTAAACCAAAGAGGAAGAGGAAGAAGCTAATCGGATAGTAGATTCAGATGGGAAATGTCTTTTTTTTTTTTTTTNTTTTTTTTTTTTTTACATAACTTTATTTGAACTTTGTAGATAAAAAACGGGAAGAAAGAAAGAAAGAAAGAAAATTATACAAGAAAATTATGAGGAGTGAAGCTGCTCTGATAGCAAACTTGAGCTTCAAGTCGCTAATGCTAAGTTTTCAAGCATGAAACTAATTTACCATTTATGATCATAAAAAGAAAAATTGGAAAACGATTCATTTTTCATTTATTCCAAAACAAAAATCAGAAAATGGCTTGTTTTTCATTTTTATTTTGCTATTCCAAAACGGAAAAACGGGAAATGGCTCATTATCCATTTTCTGTTTCTCCATTCCAAAACGAAAATTGATTGGCCGAAAAGCGAGGAGCAATGCTTTACGGATATACACACACACAAAAAAAAACAATGTAGTGGAAAAGGGATGGTCACTACTATAAACATTAGTGTTGATGTCGGTTGTTAGAGGTCCGTGTAATTAGAAAGCCAGCAGCTCATGAATAGATTGATTAGTGTCTGGCAAAATCCTCTAAGTCTGCATGAACGTGACAAGTTACCAGAGCAAAAATAGTACAAAAACGCTGAATGTCTTCAATATCTGCACTCCCACCAGCCAGCAGAAAGACAGAACGGAGGAGTGTGGAGATTATAGACAAAACATCCATCGGTTATTGGGTGATGAAATCCTTCAGACTGAAATAAACCTCAGCTGTCACTGCAAAAGTCTGAGCAGAAGATATGAAACGCCTGAATTATCAGCAGGGATCATCAGCCAATGGGAGGAATTCATAAAAAAAATCATGATAACTAGACAGCGTCACACTTCATAAGCGCTGCGATGATGGAAGATCATTCATAAAGCTTCTCTTATGTTCCAGTGTCACATTAAGGGCGTTGTTTTAAGGTGTGTCTCAGGTAAAAGCCAACGAAAATCAGCTTGATAAAGGACCATACCACCCATTTTCCATGTTTGAGCCTAATATATTCAATTTTCATACATGTAATGTTACTGACAATCATTTCCCAAAGCATACTACTGGAACGGTGAATTAAAAATGTTTTTCCTACCTTCCAGACCTCCATTGGTTTCAGTTCATTCTGCTATTAAAATCAACTTGTTGATACTGTAAACGTTCTTGGGATAGGTAATCCATCATCACCAACAAGATGTGTATTCAGGGTTTTTTTTTAGAAGTTTGTAATTTTAGTGTAGCGTGGAGTGAATGTATGTCTCCACCAGGGAATATAGTCCCAAAAGAAGACCTGTGTTTATTGAAAAATTTAAAGGACTGTGACTTCATAAGGCTGTGTGACTTTTAGCAGGAGAAACATGGATTTTTAAGGTGGGTGTATCACTTGAATATTTGATTTTGAAAGATTAAGAGATTTTGCAAAATATCAGGAAAGCTGAAATACAGATTTATCCTTTGGGAAATGATTGTCAGTAACGTTACGTGTATGAAAGTTGAATATATTAGGCTCAAACATGCAAAATGGATGGAATGGTCCTTTAATGAGCTGCTTCATATTTAAGAGCCATGCTTTGTAATGATTCATCTGGTGTTAAAGAGGCATTGTTCAATCAGCAAAAAGAAGCAAATTCATGGCTATCAGGCTATTTTAAGAAATGACACAAAGATAGGATATAATTATTATCCGTAGTGTGTGTGTGCGTGTGTGTGTGTGAGTGAGTGAGCGAGAGAGAGAGAGAGAGAGAGAGAGAGAGAGAGAGAGACAGACAGACAGACAGACGCTTGAGGACGAGACACAGTGCCACCAACATGTGTGACATCACTTGAAAACTCACCATTTAAATAAACTGATTTGATCAGCCTAGTGAGTTTATCTGTCAAATGTATTGATTACTAACGCGTGAGACAAATCCCATTTAAAACTTTGCTCAGCATATCGCTGAAATTTACCACCAGAATAAAACAAGTCTTAATTTTTTTGTGTGACAGTGTTTTATGAAGCACTTCCTGACATGTAAATAAGGAAATACTGTAGTAACGCCTCTTTCAAGGCAAATGCTTAAAGATGGCGGTAACAGGTGTTTATGAATGAGGGCATGTGGTTGATATTTGTGGTTACTGACGCGTTAAGTTTGGCATTTTGGTTGTGAATCCCACCCAATGTTTTTATTCCCGCTCCCTTTTTCACTATTTCATTTTTCATCGGCTACAACCTTACTTGCATAATCTTCTGTCCAGACATCCTTCCTCCTTACCTACAGACGCTGCCATGACTCGTCATCATCACAGACACATTTTCATTTTCATAACCTCAAATTAAGAGCAGATTGAGTCAAAATCTCCTTCATATCGGAAGTAGTTTTCCTTGTAGATTACCACTTTTAGATGAAAATGTCCATTACTTGTTTCCCTCAACATGGCAGTGAGCCCTTTGTGTAACGTGACTCTTTGAATATGTAGCTCTGAAATAACCAAAAAGCTAAGCTAACCACCACTAAACTTAGCATTAGGCTGCTTTACCTCAGATTCAGCCCTCTGCTGAAATATGGATGTTGTCATTTCTTGGTTACATCCAACCGCATACTGGCATACGTGGTGCAGGAGAGCCAAAAATAGTCTGCTGAAAAGTTTTGGACACAGTGGCATACTGTTCCTTTATTATTTCATTTTAATGGCTCATTTCCTCTTATGATTTATGAGATTTGAACCGTCTTTCTGTGTTCAGAGGACAGGTGTAAAACAAGCCTGCAGTGACATTTACCAAATGAACATCCGGTTTCCTTTAATACTTTCTACCTCATGTCTGTAGTACACTGACATTAATTATCACGTATAATGAGCAACACACAGCATAAATAATGTATGTTTGTGCATTTTCCTGTGTGTGCAGCAGCTTTTGTATGAAGTCCCATGATATGGCCGTTTTAGAGTAACCTCTGAATAACCAGAGAACAGAAGGTCGACTTTATCATTCCTTGATCTTTTGCATTTATCCGATTTTTGTTTTTTGTACAAATTTACATTTTGACCTAAAACACTCCGGATATGCAGAAACACAGGTTTGCAGACGTGCACATTTCTGAGACAGATGAAAATAAAATTCTTCAATGGACGAAAAACAGAGAAATATCTAACTACAAAGGTAGAAATCTCTGTTTGTGGCACCAACATCTCTAGAAATCAGCACTGTATGAAGATGATATTCAGCAGGTTTATTGCTCAGGACCCAAGGACGTGTTGCGTGCGAAGTTGTTTGGATGACCGGTTCTCAAATTGAGCTGTGCCAGTAAATAGTAGTCCACACTGCAGGATACGCTCTGGTTGTGGCAGCATATGCTCTGGTTCACAAGCATTTATGGCTAGCTGCAGCGCAAACCATAAAGTCTAGCCCATTCCGAACATGCACATTTTTAACGGGCACTGCACTAGTTTAGAAAAATGATCAGTGGGTTTGCAATTTTCGAATGCTGAGAGAAACATTTGATGTGTTGTGCGAGCGTCAAGACTCTCCTATCAAGATACGTATTTTCGTTGCCGATCAGCATAGAAGCAGATGGGAATTTGACTGTGGCATAAACACCACATCATTATGTCTAATACTGTATATATATGTAGTTGTCCTTCATTTCTGTTGATAGAGAGTGGACACCATATTGAATTCTTACGTCATTCATATGAGGATAAAGTAGAACAATACATAGGACTCAGAATGGCAAGAAAATTCTGATTTATTTAGATTGCAGATGCATTGGCAGATGTTGATATGTATCTGATTTGTTTCCACATATGCACATGGCCCAAAACACATCTGAAAATATCCGATTCCATGTGCTTTTTTACCATTTCCACCTTCACACATATCCAATACATGTCCCATGTGAGCAAAAGATCTGAATCAGGTGGCTTGTTTGTGCAAATGTAGCATCAGAAACACACATAGGGTGTTCAAAAGGAAACTTGATTAGAGAAGAATGCTGGATGTAGTTTGAGAGTGGAACCAAAACTGAGGGGCATAAAAGTCAAAACTAAAAAGAGGAGATCCAGAAATCAGTGTGAAGAAGGATGGAGAATGCAGGGAGGGAAGAGAGAACACTTTGGATAGAGCGAGAAGCAGGACAAAGGTCACATTCGGTAGCAACTATGACCCTGTGGTGCAGCGGTGGCTGGGTCAGGACAGACGGAAGGAGAAAGCTTGGATCCTGGCCTCATACAAGCCGGCATGGCTGGGCCCCGGGGCCATAAACTACAACCTAATTGAAGGCTACCATGGAGACCCTGCTGTTACCGGGCGGAGAACAGAGGTGGTGATTGAGGAAGGGGTCCCTGTCTCTCCCTTTCCAGCCCGGGAGCTCTTTCGGCTGGAACAATATTGGTCTTGGCAAGCAGCGGAGCGAGCGTTGCTTAACTGTGTCCGTTTCTCTGCCGAACGTTTGAGAGATATAAATAATTTGCTCTTTCCCCAGCCATGAAACGGCTGTTTAACGTGCCATCGGTTGAGCCGTTAATGATCAGTCACAGGGATTCGATCAACTATTTTACCTCATCAAACTCGCCTATCTGTCCGTCTCCTCCCCACTGTTGCCCCCTCCACCCCCTATCCCTCCCTCCAGCTCCCTTCATTCCATGTCTGGCTCTCCTCCAGCTTCCCCATCTGCTCTTTCCGAACATCCTGACAGCTCTCTGGGCTTTCTTACAGCGTGTCTGTTCCTCTGTCTGACATGCAAACCTCTCCACTGTCTGATTGTTTAGTTTGGTTCGCAGTCTGCCAAACACGTGGTCACACTTATCGCTCACCTTGGGGTCTCTCTCTCTCTTTCTCTTTCTCTCTTTCTCTCTCTCTCCATTCATTACCGTGCTGTTCTTCCTCGTCTCTTGCTCCATCTCTTTCCAGCGGACAACTGAACCATTTCAAAATGGCACCCGAGATTGGTCTTAAGTGGCCCTGAACTCGGTCCTGTGTTCAATTTATCCGTCCATTTCATTTTTCAGCTTAAATGGTTACAGACACGGGAGAACATTTAGCGATGGGTTCAGGAGAAAAGTTTCTTTTTCTTCTCAGAGGTTAGGCCCAGATAACCCCGCAGAGACCACCCTTTAAGTTTTCTAGATCAAGTTGTTATTCCTTTGTCTTCCTCACATTAATCTCTCGGCAGATCGGCAGGTGATGGTGTTGCCGAGTGTCATTAATCTCTGGAATTGCAGTTGAACATGTCTCCGAACATTTTGTAAGACATCGTTCTCGTTTTATAAAGCCAGTAACTTTAATGCAGAGCAGTTCTCCTGTCTCTTCCATTTATTCCCTTATCCTGACTTTGAATAATCAGCTCTTATATTCGAGGCCAAAGGATGCATGACAAAGATCTCATTGTGTGTCATCTGGAAAATTCCACTGGTCTCATCTTGTGTTTTTTTTTTTTTTTTTTNTTTTTTTTTTTTTTTTGTTTTGTTTTGTTTTTTTTTTTAGAAGAAAGACAGATAGTGAGAGAGAGAGAAAAAGTGAAGAGTTTGTTGAAGGAGCAGGCCATCTGTATTCTGGCTGGCCGTGAGGATGACATCATCTCATAACTCAAACTCATTTACAGGGTGTTGACTAGGGGTCATTGCTTTGTCTCTTCCTCCCTCGTAAGGAGTCAGTTGAGAGATTTTCTAGCAGCACCCAAACGGCTTCGGACAGTTTTCCACGTTTGCCGGTTACAATCCGCAAAGCTCCAAATTCCAAGGAGCTTTTTGCTGGAGTCCACCGGTTCAAGGTGGTCTGAGATCGGTTCCACGGTCCACACATTCGTGCATACATGTGAAAGTAAATAGAAGAGATAAAGAGGTCATTGATGTAGAGTTGCATTGATGCTGCTTTTTTTTTTTTCCTTCGGAGGAAGAAGGCTGCTCACTTTTAATATCTTTGCGGTCCCTTCAGTTGTGTGTGTTTGGCTCTGGTTGCCGGAACGCTATGTGCATCAATGGCTGCTATTGTTGTTTCCTGACAACAGCAGTAAACAGTTACACGTTGATGAAGAGCGTTATGAAGCGTTATGCAAACCACTCATTGGAACAACTGTAAACAATACTGGGGGGGGGNGGGGGGGGGGGGGATCGCAGGACAGAGGAACAATTTTAAAGGACCATACATTACTGACAATCATTTCCCCAAGGATAAAACTGTATTTCAGTTTTCCTGATATTTTGCAAAATCTCTTAATCTTTCAAAATCAAATATTCAAGTGATACACCCACCTTAAAAATCCATGTTTCTCCTGCTAATAGTTACACAGCCTTATGAAGTCACGGTCCTTTAAATTTTTCCATAAACGCAGGTCTTCTTTTGGGACTATATTCCCCGGTGGAGGCATACATTCACTCCACGCTTTTTATTGAGCTTAAACACTAAAATTACATAACTTCTAAAAAAAACCTGAATACACGTCTTGTTGGCGATGATGGATTACCTATCCCAAGAACGTTTCAAGTATCAACAAGTTGATTTTAATAAAATACCAGAATGAACCGAAACTAATGGAGGTCTGGAAGGTAGGAAAAACATTTTTAATTCACCGTTCCAGTAGTATGCTTTGGGAAATGATTGCCAGTAACGTTATGTGTATGAAAATTGAATATATTAGGCTCAAACATGCAAAGTTGGTGGTATTGTCCTTTAAAACCACTAATGTAAAGTGATGAAGTAAAAAGTGTTGAGCATCTGTACTTTACTTGAGTATTTATATTTTTGGTAACTTTTTACTTTACTCCACTACATTTCTGGAATAAAACTTTTACTTGGTTACATTTTTTTTTTCAGTAAAACTTTGTTAATTAAACAAATGATCAAAAAAGTTTCTTTGCATTTAGCGTAATGGAATTAACTGAAACTAATGACAGTCTAGAAGATAGAAAAAAAATACCTGGCAGTAATGCAACGTGTTATATTTATTGGGCTCAAACTTGCAAAATCACCGATATTTTCCTTTAACTTAGAATTTCAGCATTCTGCTCTCCTTCCTTTAGAATGAGAGGAGGTTAGCATCGGTAGAAACATCGCTGTGAACACGAACGTGTGAAGCAAGATGTCAGATCAAGGCAAAAACCTTTGGCTCCGTCCCCATTGTCAGGCTTGAGCTTCGCAGCATGAAGGAACCTCTTATGAAGATAAGGCCTTCTCTTCGTTGATTGCTCCTGACGGCTGTCGTGGCTCATAATTATCTGTGATGCAACGTATCCCTGAGCTGTGGTGCATTCTGGGAAATGCCCCATACTCTGCTAGATGGTGTTGCGGTTTGTTTTGATATAACCCTGTTTGCCCAAAATGGAAATCATATGACGAAAGGAAGCATCTGTAAGTGCCTCCAAATGTTCAATTCACACACACACACACACACCACAGATACAGTCCCAGCAATCACCTGATCTTTGATGGCTGGCAATATCTGGTTTTAAAGGACCAGACATTGTCAACCATTTTTCATGTTTGAGCCCAGTATATAGAATGCTTATTATATGCAGCTTCCAGGTGTGTGTGTGTGTGTGTGTGTGTGTGTGAGCAGGGTGTTCCTGCAAAAGAGTATCCAATGCTCAGTGAACAACCTCTGGATAAATAAAGCTTTCTATTTAAAAAAAAAAAAAAAAAAAAAANTAAAAAAAAAAAAAAACATCTAGCTTGTTGTCTAAAGAACCAACAAGAAGTTAAACTTATGATGTCACAGAGGTCACTATACAGTTCTATACCAACAAATATATTTAGAAATATAATTATATAATAAACTGAATTTGATGATTAACATAAAGGGGTTTTCTGTACTGTATAAAGTCATTCATCTTATTAATTTTGGAGCTGAGTGGTCACTTTACCTTATTGATCTAAACATCAGAATAGTGAACATAACCCATTCGAGGTTTCTGAATATAATTTTTTTTTCTCTGAAGCGGCCACGGATGTGACACACACAGACATCGTCTCACTTGGTAACATGTCCACATGTTTGGTGATGTAGCACTTGTAGTTGTAGCTGTGGTGATGTAATTACTGCGTTTGATGCTGGAGCCGAGCATTTTTCACCACAATTACAAAATAAAATAATGGATAAGATGCTCTTTTCAGTTTTGTATGAAAAATGACTCGGCTCAGTAAGAATTTAACACGGTGTTGTGATAGTTTTGCAGACTCAAAGCTACGATAGCTTAGCGTAGCATAGAATGTGACACATCAAGCAGTCAAAATTTGAACTGTTCTCTTTTGTCATTTGTTTGTTGCTTTTCTAAGACGATGTGGCTGTAGAGTTTGGTAGGTGTCCTCTTTTTTCCTCTTATCTCTTCTCCTAACTTATCTTTTATAATCCAGCGTTTTCTCTGACTTGAACTCATTTCCGTTCCTTGCTGCTGTTGCGCTCACAGCTGAGGATATTGAAGGTACTACTTCTCTGACTTCACCCACTATCTGGTAATATCATTAAAAATAAATAAATAAAAAAATGGATTGGTTCCACCTCTAAATTGTTGTTTACCATGGAAGGGCAGCGATACAGGAGAACCTCACATTTCTTGCTCTACATCCTTATTTGTTATTTCTCCTCTTCACTCCACAAGGAACAAGAATAGAAACAAGAAATAGATCAAACTAGAATTGGATCGCAATCCAATTCTAGTTACTGTTCTGTGTTTTGACCAACTTCAGGAGAAATGGTACCAAATTGTTATGTATATTTTAAAATAATTAAATTTATATTAAAGGGGTATAATTAAGTAAAGATTTAAGTAAACAGCAAAGAAACAAGTAGAGTTAATGTACTGTTTGATTTCCTTTGTAAAAATAATAAAAATTTGGCTTTTTGTCTAAAATTTTGCATTTACGAATGTGAAATTTTGCTGTTAAAATGAAAAAGTTCATTAAGTATTCTTGTGAGCTCATATTTCTGTTATTCTGAAGGAAACCAAACAATACATGACTTCCACAATAAGACAAAATGTTCATCAATATGGTCATTGATGAAAGTATAGAAATTTGGCCAAACATGGACAATTATTTATGACACAAAAGATGATAAAGGTTCAGGTTGATGTCTTTTGACCAGTCAGCGCTAAATAGTGTGATATTCCTGTTTGCAGGTTTCCTCTTGGACCTAAGTCCTATTGTGGAACAGGGACCAGAAAACAAAACTGGAACCAAAAGTGCAGCAGGACCCTTAGCCCATGGGAAAATGCAAAAATTCTTGTTTTTAGTACCAAAGAAAGGCCAAAAGGTTTGATTCTGTGGCAGTGAAAAAGGGCGTTTCTCCACTAAAACCAGTGGAAAAACTCCAAATGCAGATTATTGGTTCCTACTCAGCCTAAAGCCTCATAATTCACCTGCTGGGTTATCATTTTCATCATGGCCTCCAGTAATCCTGGCTCTGCCAATCACACTAATACTAAAATATTCATACGCTGTTGAGCAAAGTGGGTCTAATCCTCATCCTCAGGTACCTCAGCACTGCATCGATTCATCTCTCCTTGCTCTACACACACCTGATGAGCTACATCAGCTGTGTCCACTTCATCAAAAGTTGGATCTTGATTGGCTAAACACACCTGCAGTTCTGTGGTGCAGGAGGACCAGGATTGAGAACCACTGGTCTAATAAATCCAGAGCCATGGCCACAGTTGCAGTGAACATAAACCTAAATCCACTTTTTTTTTCTTCTTGTTCTTAATAAATAATTTTTTTTAAAAAAGGCTCAAAAAGCTTTGGTTTACATATAGTTAAGTTTATCTTATTATGACGTCGTTAACTAGACATCATAGTTTGTCTCTCTTTCTTGGTATTTACCTTTTTATTACCAGTGCATCACTGGCTGTGACTCTGGATAAACTCCAAGAATAATAATAATAATAATAATAATAATAATAATGCATTTTATTTATAAGCACTTTTCTAAGTGTTCAAACACAACAAACTGAAACTCTACAAACATGATTTAACACACAAACACAACTTGATTTGTGTCTCGTGTCCTGTAACTGTGTGTTTGGTCTTTCAGTGGACTTGTGTCCTTTTTATTCTATGTTTGTATTTTTCCTTTTTTTTTTTTTTTANTTTTTTTTTTTTTTAATATTTCTGCTCTTAAAGGACAATAACAGTGATTTTTCATGTATAAGACCAATGAATCCTACCCATATACATGTTAAGTTACTGACAGCCAACTTCCAAAGTATAAAAAAACAGATTTTAATTTCCTGTTATTTTGCCAAATCCCTTAATCTTTAAAATCAAATGTTCAGGTGATAAACCCACCTTTAAATTCAATGTTTTGTCTTCTAAAACATCCAAATGTAGAAAGAACAATAACTGCTATTGCTGCAGTAGTATGTTTTTGGAAAATGGCTGTCAGTAACGTAACATGCACGCAGGTTACATATATCAGGCTCAAACATGCAAAACCACCAGTATGGTCCTTTAACAACTCTAACTTTCCAAGTGTGTGTGGTGATTAGAGCGTTAGCTTCCTGTCGGTGTCATGTCTGATTCTTTAACCTCTCTTTTGACTTCTGCTTTCTTCCTTCTCGTCACCAGAGGATGCTGACTATAGTAGCGGATTCCATCTAGGTGAGACATGGTGCCTTCTTCTCTTCTTCTCTTTCATTTCTTCTCTGTCCTCCCTCCATTTCTCCGTTCATGCATTACAGCCACAGATTGTGGTCCTCTCTGTTAGCCCTGTAGCCAGGTTTCCCCACTGATGCCTTCTTAAGATGCAGATGCAAAAAACAGAACAAAAAATAAATAAAAAATAGCACAGCAGTTATGGTGAGATCAAAATGACAATGTCCACTATATATATATATATATATAAACCTGAGTGGGAAATTGTTTAATATTCCCAGAGGGAATGTTCCTTTTCGCATGTAATACTAAGCATTCATGGATTTATATGCATACAAGCTTCCTTTGTTTTGATTCCAGTTTTATGTCTTTAGAAATTAGTTGTCAGTAATGTAACATGCATGTAGGTAATGTGTATTGGCTCAAACATGAAAAGTCACCGGGATGTCCCTTAAACTCCATGCATCATATTAGAGACATCAGTTGTGTGCTATGTAGTGAGAATAAGGATGAGTTTCTCTTACAACTTTACTTCTAACAATGATTTTTTAAATTAATTTTTTTTCTCAAGTTTTACTATGCTAAAAATATCCAGCAGTAAGCCTTTATGATTTCTTCTTTTCCTCTATCATTTGTCTTTATCCTTCCTTCATAAAAATGTTCTCTCCCATGTTACATGGAGAAACGATTAAAAAACAGCTACACTGTTTCTAACGTGTACTTGGCTTTTTTTTCTTTTTATAAAGCTCAAAGTGTTTACGGCACAATCGATTCAACTTGGACTCGGCGTAAAAACAGAGTGATTCTGTCATGATGGACGAGCCCGCAGCGCTATTTGTGTTTCCTGGCTGACAGCGTGAGCGCGCTGGCAGCCCGCGTCACGGATTTGCACAACGTAGCAGTTATCCTGTTCTTGCCTCCGCTGCGGGTNGCTGGCAGCCCGCGTCACGGATTTGCACAACGTAGCAGTTATCCTGTTCTTGCCTCCGCTGCGGGTCTGAGAGGCTCTTTGCGAATGGTTCTGCGTGGAATTGGGGTTAAAAGAACGTCTTGTTTTCCAGCGCTTTGTTCCGGAGGTCCGACCGAGGCTGGCCGTGTTGATGTGGTCCCGTTCAGACTTCGTGACAATTACCGTTCTGGTTCCGCAGCCCTTCCCAGAGACCTGCTTCCAATTCCCTGTCTTGTACTGAAAATGATTCCCATCATGTTTTTATTACCACTGTCATTTTCCTGACAAATCATAAGGTACCGTTCCTCTGGAAGACCACAGGCCTCTCTCTCTCTCTCTCTCTCTCTCTCTCTCTTTTCTCCTCTCTTTTTTCCTCTCCCTGTGTTCTCTGTCTCCCTCTTTTCTTTCTTCCTCTCTCTCTCCCCCCTCTCTTCCTCTCTTTCTTCCTCTCTGTCCCACTCTCTCTCTCTTGCTTTCTCTTCTTCAGTATCTCTGTCTCTTTCTGTTTCTCCCTCCCTTCCTTTCTTTCTCTCTCTCAATCTCTCTCTATCTGTCTGTCTGTCTGTCTCTCTCTCTCTCTCTCTCTCTCTGTCCTGTCTCCCCGTCTCTGTCTCCCCCTCTTTCTTCTTCTGTCTCTTTCTCTCCCCCTCTTCCTCTCTTTGTCTCTGTCCCTCTCTCTTCCTCTTTCTTTCTCTCCCTCAGTCTCTGCCTCTCTTTCCCTCCCTTCCTTTCTCTCTTTCTGTCTCTCTTCTCTCTCTCTTCCTTTCTTTCTCTCTCAATCTCTCTCTGTCTATCTCTCTCTCTCTCTCTCTCTCTCTCTCTCTCTCTTTTCTCCTCTCTTCCTCTCCCTGTGTCCTCTGTCTCCCTCTTTTCTTTCTTCCTCTCTCTCTCCCCCTCTCTTCCTCTCTTTCTTCCTCTCTGTCCCACTCTCTCTCTCTTGCTTTCTCTTCTTCAGTATCTCTGTCTCTTTCTGTTTCTCCCTCCCTTCCTTTCTTTCTCTCTCTCAATCTCTCTCTATCTGTCTGTCTGTCTGTCTCTCTCTCTCTCTCTCTCTCTCTGTCCTGTCTCCCCGTCTCTGTCTCCCCCTCTTTCTTCTTCTGTCTCTTTCTCTCCCCCTCTTCCTCTCTTTGTCTCTGTCCCTCTCTCTTCCTCTTTCTTTCTCTCCCTCAGTCTCTGCCTCTCTTTCCCTCCCTTCCTTTCTCTCTTTCTGTCTCTCTTCTCTCTCTCTTCCTTTCTTTCTCTCTCAATCTCTCTCTGTCTATCTCTCTCTCTCTCTCTCTCTCTCTCTCTCTCTTTTCTCCTCTCTTCCTCTCCCTGTGTCCTCTGTCTCCCTCTTTTCTTTCTTCCTCTCTCTCTCCCCCTCTCTTCCTCTCTTTCTTCCTCTCTGTCCCACTCTCTCTCTCTTGCTTTCTCTTCTTCAGTATCTCTGTCTCTTTCTGTTTCTCCCTCCCTTCCTTTCTTTCTCTCTCTCAATCTCTCTCTATCTGTCTGTCTGTCTGTCTCTCTCTCTCTCTCTCTCTCTCTGCCCTCACAAACTCCACACTACATCATTTCGGCTTCAGATTATACAGAATATTCAGAGCAGAAACCAGTTTATAAATACTGACATGAAGCCGTCTCTGCACAGATCAATCAGGGTCACTAAAATATGCCAAACACCACCCATTTTTCCACTCACTCCCCCCACCCCACCCCCACCTTGCCCTTGCTGTCACCCTTCCTTCTATATAAGGTCAATGACCTCAGCCTCTCCTCCTTCCCCTTAGTACCCAAACAACAAGCAGCGCTGTGGCGGGTGAGCAGCGTTTCTTGACTCCAGCAGCCCAGAACGAGGGTTTAACTGAAATTAGAGAACCTCGGGGGGAAAAAAATTGCGAGTTTATAATAACATCTTCTCTACAAGAGTACTTGCTGCATGGCTTTCCAGCCTGTTGGATGTGGTTGTATGATTTAGAGTTGGCTTGTCCATAAAAGTTTGAAATCTTAGAACTTACAGATGCTTTTGCAATGCTACTGAGGTTGCATGGGGAAATAAAGGAGCCGGTGGGAGGGAGGGGGGGCAGTGTTTGACCTTAGTTTTTGGTTTGTTTTGCCTCCGTGCCTCTCTCAGTGATGCAATGTCTGTAACGTCCACTGCCAAGAGCGATCCTCGTGCATTACTTGGGGGCGAGCAGATTCCTATGCTCGACTAGAGAACGAAGTCATGATGAAGGAAAGTGCGTCCTGTGATGCCTTTCAAAGTGATGCAAGGAGACTTTTTTTTTTCATCCAAAGAATTAGAGTAGAATTGACACCCAGAGCCTGAGTTCCCTTTGTGATCCATTAAATATGGATAGATGGATGAATGGAGGGCAAGCAAGAAACTCCAGATTTTAAACAAAGTGGACTGGGATATCCATCAGCTCAAATCCAATTACATTCAAGTTATGGAAAAGAGAAATAAAATGCTATTTTCAAAATGACTTTATTTCAACAGGCTACAGGTTTAATAGTTACTGTATGTGGCTGAAATGATGTATAATGGATCCGTTTTAATGGATATCCAGCATGTGGATGCAGTCAAAAGTAGCTAAATGTTTCAGTCTGACAGGTGTGCGCTGAAGGAACCAAACATTTTATTAGTTTAAAAAATAGAAGAAATACCCCGACATTAGTTCTAGCCACGATAAATGCAAGGGCAACAATGATTCATATGTACAGGCTATGCCGACATGAATTTGGGTAGATTTGAAGCCAAGTGTGAAGCGACTGGGATGAGAATCAGCACTTCCAAGTCTGAGGCCATATAGTTCTCTGCAGGAAAAAGGTGGATTGTCTCCTCTGGGTGAGAGGAGAGTCGCTGCCCCACTTGAAGGAGTTGAAGTATCTCAGGTCTTGTTCATGAGTGAGGGTAAAATGGAGCATGAGATTGACAGACTGGATTGGTGCAGCATCTGAGGTTTTGCGGACGTTGTATCAGTCCGTTGTGGTGAAGAAGGAGCTAAGCCTGAAGGCAGGGCTCTCTATTTACCAATCAATCTACGTTTCAATCCTCACCCACGGTCAGGAGCTCTGGGTAATGACCGAAAGGACAAGATGGCGGATACAGGCCACTGAAATGAGGTTCCTCCACAGGGTATCTGGACTAGGGATCGGGTGATGGACTTGGAGTGGAGCCACTGCTCCTTTGCATCGAAAGGAGTCAGCTGAGGTGGTTTGGGCATTTGATAAGGATGCCCCCCGGCCAGCTTCCAAGGGAGGCCACCAGGCACATCCGACTGGGAGGAGGCCCAGGGACAGACCCAGGACGTGTGGAGGAATTATATCTCTCAGTTGGCTTGGGAATATCTTCGGATCCCCAGGTTGAGCTGGAGAACCTGACTGAGGACGGGGACACACAGGCTGAGTTGTTCAGTCTGCAGCTGTGACCCAGATAAGTGTTAGAAGATGGATGGATGGATGGATGGATGGATATGCAGCAGTCTGGAGAAATTCCGGAGGGACATATTTCAAACACATTCTCAAATACTGGCCTTTGTAATCTAGTCTGATCCCTTAGTAGCTTTATTTGGCATCTCCAGAGAGGAAGATACACATGACCTCAGCTAAACGAGGCTAGGCTTTTGATCATTCTAGTCAGGTGGAAGGATGCTGTCCCACCCACCCACTCAATGGACGGGGGACATTATGTCCTGCCTAAAACCCGAGAAAATTTGCTATTTAATTGATGGGTCTTATAAGAAATTTGACACGGTCTTTTCAAAATCTGGACGTGTCTACCCTTGAGTTCTAACACTTAAATATCCTGTAGGATATTTGTCTCTTTGTCTTTGATATAACACTTAATACAGTAACAGCTCTCTCTTTTTTAAAATTTCAATTTAATTATTTACTTTTGGAGTGTATATTGAGTGTGTTGCTGTGATATTCTGAGTGGTTTCATTTGATTTTAGTTATTTAGTCATCTGCGTATTTTGGACTGCACACCCTTTCTGCAGAGCTTTTTCTCCAATATACAATATATCTATCAATTTGGAGCTTGTTGAACTGGAATGGGTGGAGGCTATGGGGAGGGGAACAATTTAATTGGATTGCTTAAGTTGTACATTATATATCGTTTACTAGAAAACCAATAAAAAGATGTTTGAAAAGGAAAAAAATAGAGTAGACACCTGTTATGGAGCATTTCTGTCTGAATGTCTGATGGATGGGACAAACAGGAAATCAAGCATTTAAACGGAGTACTCTTGGCATTCAGGGACTGCATTTGGCACATTGATAGTGGCTTTAAAGAGCGGGCCAGAGGACACATGTGTATGTGTGCGTGCGCATGTGTGTTTCGCCAAGACATAAGGCATCAGGCATCGTTTTGAGATCACTCATTCCTGAGCCCTAGGCGCTGTGGGATTAGATGAAGGGGAAAAACAAATAGTGCTCAACACAAATGGACCTCGTGCAGCAGAGTTCTTGAGTTGTATTCCACCATTTAAGCCTGTAACATTTGGGTTCGGTACCACTTTCCAAATGCTTGGTCAGATGCCATGGAAACTACTCCCAAAATATGTTCTCCCCAGGTAACGCTGATGAGTTTATCACTAATGGGCTGTTGCATGTACATTTTTCAAATGTCGCAACAGAGACATTTGTCTTTTTGCTTCGTTGTTTTTAATGGCGTTCATTCGTCGAGCTTTGAGGGATGTAGTCTTGACTAATTTGGCTGAAACTCACTTTAAAGGACCATACCGATGATTTTGCATATTTAAGCTCAATAAATGCTTTAGATGTTTTTACTCCACAGATGTTTTACTCATTGAGGAGCCATTATTAGGGTGAGTTTTGGACCTATGAAACTGGATATCAATTTAAAGGACCATACCAGTGATTTGGTGAGTTTAAGCTCAATAAATACTATCTGCATACACATTATGTTGCTGACAACCAATTTCCCAAACATGAAAATTCTGTTATTTTGCCAAATCTGCTCATCTTTCAAAATTCAAACATTCATGTGATACCATTTCAAAATTCAATGTTTCTTCTGCTTGTTCATACGAAAGAGGATTAGGGGCACTTGAAAAAAAAGAGTTCTGAGACTAAAGTCAGAATTCTGAGAAAAAAGTCAGAATGACTTTTTCCTTAGAATTCTGACTTTAATCTCAGAGCTTTTCTTTTTTTTTTTTTTTTTTTNTTTTTTTTTTTTTTTTTTTTAAAGTAGCCTCTTCCATATGTTCAAATGTAGAAGACATAGCCATTTTAAATTTTTCGGTAAAAGCCGTTGTCTCTTCCTGGGATTATATTCCCTGGTGGAGATATGCATTTTCCTC
Organism: Lucifuga dentata; assembly: GCA_014773175.1. NCBI lineage: Eukaryota > Metazoa > Chordata > Actinopteri > Ophidiiformes > Bythitidae > Lucifuga > Lucifuga dentata. The sequence continues at coordinate 247,142 of VXCM01000714.1, forward strand.
CGTGATGCTGTGTTGGATCGAATAAATTAAGTAACTTTGACAAACAAATAAGGCTGACATTTCATTCGCTGTGATGATTACCAATCTCAAGCATGCTTCAACTCTCTACATGTTGATTTTAATGGCATACTGGAATGAAGAGAAACCAACAGCAGCCTTTAAGGTAAAAAAACGGATCTAAAACCACTCAAATAGAAAAATGGTTGGCAGTAGTATAACAGGTTGTATTTATTGGACTCAAACATGCAAATCACTGGTATGCTCCTTTAGCATTCCTGTAGTCCACAGGTTGGGTGAGGTCTGCATGTGTGTGCTGCTGTGATTCTGCTTTGTTACAGCATTGAGACACTCTCAGATGTCCTAGTGTCAGTGCTGGAGCTGCTTTGCTGCTGCAGCCTGATGGTTTTAGCAGGAGCCTGTTAGCCATTACACACAGGAACGACAAGACGAGAGCACATGAAGGACATACGCCTGTCTGTCCAACACAGTTCCTTTCACTTTGCTGTCCCAATATATACAAACCGCATACATGTTACACTACTGACGACAATTTCCCAACATATGCTAATGGAGCGGTAAATTTTAGAATTGTTTTTCCTACCTTCTGTGCTACCATTGGTTTCAGTTCATTCTAGTGCATTATTAAAATCAACTTGTAGCGATTTGAAATATGCTTGAGTTCATCCATCATAGCCAGTGTGACGTTTATTAAATTTTTTGTTGAAGTTACTTTATGAAATCAGTCCAACACAGAGCTGCATGGAAAAACATGTATATCTTCGCCAGGGAATATAATCCCAGGCAAAGATGGCTTTTACCAGGAAATCAAAAATGATTGTCCTTTCTACATTTGGACAAACGTGTTAGCAGGTGAAATATTGAATGTTAAGGTGAGTGTATCACCCTAACATTTTATTTTGAAAAATTAAGAGATACAAGAAAACTAAATTAAGGTGTTATGTTTTGAAAATTGGTACGCATTACAGTAATGTAACGTGTATGTAGGTAATATTTATTGGGTGTAAACAGGCAAAATCACTGGTGTGGTCCTTTAAGACCTTCAGGACCCTTACAAAGGTGTTTTACAGTACAGTATGGTTCAACGTCTTTACAATAAGGTCAATCTCCAGAAATCCAGCCACTGCTAGATTTTTATGTTTTCTGTATTGTTCACTTACAAAGATACAAGCAAAGACGAGGAGAAGAAGAAGTTGAGCAAGATGCGCTAATATACTGCAGCACACATGATAATTTAAATTGGAAAGTGATGTGAAGATAAGCTGAGCCGTTCCCCATCTACCCGTCAGCTTTGTATTGGCATCATTACAAAGTCATTCCTATGTTCTCAGGGTCCTGTGTTCCCCAGTTCTATATAGCACATAGAGCACATAATGGGTTAGGGTTAGGGTTTAGGGTGGGTTCCCCTGAGATGCTTCCCATCTTGTTCATGACTCTGGCAGTTTAAATAGAGAACTCCAGGCAATACACACACCTGTCATGCCAACTGATAACCTACATCTTAAGGGACCAGATTGGCACGTCCAGGCACCCTATTTTGAATGATGTTTATTCAGGTACCTAGGTTAGGGGGACAAATTAGATCTAAAGGAGTTGAACCTGGACAAATACCCCACACAAGAAGGACTGATGGGTGACAGAAACCAGGGCCCCATCCATCCATCCATCCATCCATTTTTATCTGCTTATCCGGGTCCAGGTCGCGGTGGCAGCAGACTAAGCAGACCGGCCCACACTTCCCTGTCCCCGGCCAGACCCTCTAACTCCTCCTGGGGACTCCAAGGCGTCCCCAAATCAGCCAGGAGATATAATCCCTCCAGCGTGTCCTGGGTCTTCCCATGGCCTCTTCCCAGTTGGACGTGCCTGGAAGACCTCCCTAGGGAGGCGACCAGGGGGCATCCTTATTAGGTGCCCGAACCACCTCAACTGACTTTTCAATGTGGAGGAGCAGTGGCTCTACTCCGATCCCTCCCGGGTGTCCGAGCTTCTCATCCTGACCCAGGTCCCTAGTAAAGTTGTTTTCTGTGATTCCTCCCACCTTGTCATAAGGACTACCAGTGGTTTGCTGGAGAATTACAGGTGAGAAATGGCCAATCAGGTTAGGGTTAGGGTTAGTCTGTTAACAGAATATTGACCTGGGGAACACAGGACCCTGGAAACATAGACAAGCTCCTTTGTTATGAGTGGCAACGTTCATTGTCTTTTTAAATTGGCTCACTCAGTAATAATGGCTGACAGTGTGAAAAGCGTCCTCTCGCCCGCCGTCAGACCGAGCCAATAATGGGCGTGCGTAACGAGGCTGAGAGAGCCGGTAATGCTTCCCACATTTGGGTGCCTGCGAACGGGGCTAAGTGTTGCAGCGTTAAACCGCAACGCGCGGCATCGAGCCGAGAGCGTAATGCTCA
>VXCM01000715.1:0-25611 GCA_014773175.1 Lucifuga dentata
ATTTTTTTTTTTTTTTAATATTTTGGGATGATGTCTTCACTTGTAATAATGTGTAAGTGCAAGATCAAAGCTGATGTAAGTAAGGCCTATTTATTTAATTATTGATATATTTACTTTTTTTTTTTAAAGTCGTTTCTCTGTAATCAGCAAATAAATATGTCATCTCTATTATAGCCAAGCTGCAAATTTTATTAAATGCTTTTATTTTGAGATTTGACTCTCTAACTTCCAGTAATATTGCGGCTCTTTCTTTCTTCACAGCGGTGAGTAGAATACAAAAGTTTATTGGACCCCAGGCGCCTTTTATTAAATCTCATAGAGCTTCATTTATTTTTCATCAAATATTAACAAAGTGAATATCCTAAAGTACTGCAGGTAATTTCACTAATAATGTAAACACAGCTATGGCTTCTGTAATCTCACCTTGCCTTTCTCTCTTTGATGATTTCTAATAGCATATGAATTTGGGCATTAATGACTGGTCTTTCTTTTTAGCTAAAGCAAAGGAAGATAACATGGCAAAAATATTTACTTGATTTTGATTATGCATATGAAATAGAAACACAGCATTAAAGCAAAAGTTTGAAATGTTGAATTTCTTGTTGAAAGTAGACAGCCTACGGGAGCTATTTTAAGATGAACCTTTTTGTCCCCTAGCAGCACTCCTAAAGAAAATTAATTAAATTCTGATCACAGATTAATTTTCAAGCATGTACACATAGCAGAAATTAGTCCTGTTCTCAGCTTGTTACCTTATTACATAAAAACAGATGCAGAACAGTTTTAGAGTAAGAAAAACAAGCTGATTCAAAAAAAAAAAAAAAAAAAAAAAAACGGCATTAACAAAATACTGATTCTGCTACATTTGTCTTGTTCTAATAATGGCCAAAAGAGTTTGACACCAGTGTAAAAACATTATATTTTTCCATATCCATGCCCAAAGTTAATGCATGTTAAAAACTACCTTAAAACTTATGCACTATTAATTTGAAAGGCAAATGCCCAAACAAGAAGTTTTTTGCTAGTGGAATGCCTTTTATTTTGACTCAGAGAATGATTTTTTCTGATAACTTTTTGTCCATGGCTGTTTTGCCTGATACCTATACCCGATATCAATTGTACAACACCTTTGAGCTGATGTTTTCCTGAGGCCTGATGCCTTTTGGTGTGAGGAATGATACAGTTTTATCTGAAGTCTGAGAACTGCTGCTGAGCTCTCACAGTGTCCTAAAATGTGCACTGTACCCTGGATACAATTCACAGATAAAGATGATTTTCTGCACTGGTTGTGACCAAGTTTAAATAAACATAAATCATCATTTGGAATAAATGAAGATAAAGGAAGACTGAAGTTATTTAAGGGCTGAAGTCGAAAGCATTCAACAAGAAGCAATTACATTTTATTTTCTCATTTTGAATCTTAGTGCGTTGGTAGTTTAACTCAGCAATTACCCAGCCTTCTAAAACATCCTGTAACTCTCCAACTCCTCATCTTTCTAGCAGAGGTGAGCTGTAGGAGACCCTGCACCGCGGCACCCAGATCTCCCTGTGGAGCCAAGAAAAAAGAACATTTCCCAACACGATATTTAAAAAGTTTCATGTTATTGTTAATGCTGCTGAGAATGACTGTAACTGCCCCCACAAAACCAAGGTGAATTATTCATGTAAATCTTGAATCATAATGCAGATGCACGAACACCTCACTCCCACATGCGAGCGCCTTACTATTCTGAGACATCTTTGATAGACAGTCTCTTTAACCTTATGGCACTGTCACTAATGATTCACAGCTCTTCTTTATTGTACCAAAGCCACACGACTTGACTGCAAAGACACATATAATGAGTATATGTGCGTAAGCAGCAAACAGTGATACTCTACCCCAGAAGTATTACATTTCCATTTCAAATCTTAAGTGTAAAGTTAAATAGATATACCATCAACTTCCAGCAGTAGGTCTGGCTAAATGGTGGTACATGATCTGGCTGTTTGTGCCATTTCATTTCAAGAACCCCATGAAGAGTGAAGAGTACTTTGGAAGTGAATTGACCAATTAAATATCGACATTAGCAGAAGGAGCTTCTTGAAGTGAAGAAAGTGCATATGGCTCTGAAATGCAAATATGCTTTCCTTTGTACCCCTCATTACACTGCTGCTTTCGCCATATTAAAGAAAACATCACAGCAAAGCACAAAACAATTTGCCGTTGTGCTGCAGAGACAATCTGTACAACATGAAAATCAGAGCCTCATAATGAGGAATACACTGGCAGTTAAAGCTTCTTTAATACAACTGCGTCCCACATGATTCTTCTGGGAAAAGATCTATCAATCTGATCTGATCTGATCTGATCTAATCTAATCTAATCTAATCTAATCTAATCTAATCTATTTTATTCATCTTAAACTATTAAAATTCACCAGATAATGTGATTTTTTTTTCTTTTTTTAGATAATGTGAAGTTTAGAATGAATTAATCTATCAATCAATCAATTAATCTAGCACTCAATTGATTAGTCAGTTTATAAGACAGTCAGACAATCTATCTGTCAATGAACCAGTCAATCAGTGAGTCAATCAATAAGTCAGTCAGTCAATCATCGATCAGTCAGCCAATCATTTGTCAGTGTAGCAGTTAATAAATGAGGCAACAAATCAATTAATTAGTCAGTCAGTCAATTAACGAGTCAACCAATCAATGAGTTAATCAGTCAGTCAATCAATCAATCCATCCACATGAATTACAGTGTCAGTCTTGAAAGGCGTATTGATGTTGTTTCACACTAAAGCGGCACTAAGCATGAACCTGTTTGAGCCACATTATGATAACAGAACCATCTGCTGGTTATAAAAGAAGCTTAAGGCGTTCAATTTTGCCTTTACAGAAGCTTTAAAAATCCAATTGCTCATCTCAGGCGAAGGGGCACATTTTACCTGAAGTGTTTCATCATCCTCAGACTGTTTGCCTGTAAAGTTTAACTCATTTTCTGTGGTCACATTCTGCAATTATTTCAATGTAGACGTGGGCTGAATCACACCTGTTGCCCAATACAAATCATAGTTGCTATTGTAATACAGAATTTCTTATTATAAAACTCCTCAGCAAAGCCAGCCACACTCAGCTTCTATCACAAAATCTCTTCACCCTTTGATATACCAATCTATGTCATATAGCATCAGAGTTGGCATCTGTGGACTTGTGAGGTATTATCTGATTATGGAGACAGCATTCAATTGTGTTAATAATTCATTCTGAATGCATTCTGCATTTACGCTGTCAGCACTACAAAATGAGCAATCACATTATTCAAATTACATCATAAAAACTAACACAAAATTAATTACACTGTTATCAACTTTTTGTTCTGTGTGTGTGTGTGTGTGTGTGTGTGTGTGTGTGTCAGACCTGTAGAAGCAGAGCCACTGTAGAGATTACAGCTTTCAGTCTTTTTCTCTTTGCCTCTATACTTTGCTCACCTGGAATTGGTCAGTTTTTCCAGTCTTCCTATGCAATCAGACTGAACAGCAACCGTCATGGAAGAATTTGCTGGAAACAGCTACCATTTCAAGTAGGCTGCACAACATGTGACTATGAGACAGTCACACTATGGGACAAACTCATTTATTGAGTTCATTTTACTATTTAAATTACTTTCTTGTCTCTTTTCCTTAGCCTTGAATGGATGAATTGGTAAACAAAAAACACTGCTTATGCTGGCTGACTGAAGATCTTTGATTATATAGAAAGTAGTTTGGGCTCAGTGTGCAGTTATAATGCAGGAAAAGTTGACTTATTTTTATATACATCAGTGTTCCTGTGACAGTTATGAGCATCTTTTCAGCTACAGCAAATGCCCTGACTAGTATAGTCAGGGCATTTGAAGGAGGAATTCAAGAAAACTTACAAAAGTCTTAAAGTTTTTTGTTTTGAATGAGAGATATGATTCATCCTGGGCAATATCTATACCCATTCTACCCATCCTTCAAACCTGTCACACTCATTGTAGTTATTTGTTGTGTTGCACAGGTGGTGAGCACTATACGAGGGATTATTGTCCAAAGCAACACCCTTCTGCTCAAAACATTTACACAAAGTAGATCTGACATGGAATTAACAATGAGCATCAATTATCCATGATTATACCATGATGATATACCACGGTGTTGTGTTTTTTGTGCATAAGTGTGGAACTACACACATAATAAAGGAGAGCTAGAAAAATTTAACACACCTTCTTTGAATAACAACAAAGACTTTTCTTAGAGGTTACATGTCTCTTGAAAGCCATCTTTACCTTCTGAAAGTCTGTCATCACCCACATTTTGTAAAATCTCTTAAACATGTCTTAATTGTCATGAGCTCTGATTTCTTTATGGATGATTGTGTAGAGGCTCTGGCTCTATGAACATTACACTTTTACCTCAGTGTGATGTGAACATGTTTTCTTTGTACCTGAGGTGCTTTTTCTTCAAGTACATAATCACCCAAAAAGCTTAATGGATTTTCTTTTTTTTTTTTTTTTTTTTTTTTTTTTGTGCCAATAAATTAGGGCTGACATACTGAAAGAGTTGCACTGGTAGTTTTCCACTCACTGAATAATGGAAATATCAAAATAAACACAGCATATGCAGCGGGAAAGTTGGCAAATGCATTTTAAGGATGACAGGCTATAAAGTATTTTCTGACAGCTTATTACGTGGCCTGTTTTGAAAATCAGGTACAAACCATCTACATTATGATTTCTTAGCAGAATAGGTATAGGCAGGATAATTCTTTTTTTTTTTTTTNTTTTTTTTTTTTTTAATTTTATTTATTTATTTTTTTTTTAAGGAATGACAGCATATTTTCTACGATAGAGTAAATTAAGCCACTATGATTTGGCAGTCAGTCTGCTACTGACTTCCGAATAGAATAGAACAGAACAGAATAGGATGCCCTGATTTAATAGACAGACAAAAGATTTAAGAGCTGTCTTATTTAATGTGATGAATTACTTATCTCATGTATGTTTCAAGTCTCCACAAGTTGATTTTTTTATAGCATACTGAAATGAACTGAAACCAATGGCAGTTGGGAAGTTAAGAAAACAATTCTAATATTTACCACTCCAGTAGTATGTTTCGGAAAATGGTTGGCAGTAATGTAACATGTATGCAGTACTTATTGGGCTCCAAAATGAAAAATCACAGATTTGTCCTTTAATTTCTCAATTTTATTATATATTATTTAATTTTATTGCACTCATTTTTTCTGTTATTTTTCTTAGAGTTGGCAGCTTGTCGGTTAGGTGCTCCATTTTCAGTTTGCTAAGAGGTGGCACTTGTGTGTGAGTTTGATATAGTACTAGTTAGCTGTAGTACATCCATTACCATGACAACAAGAAGCATTAAACATGTTGTTATTGCCGACATAAAATCTATTGCCCACGTTAACAGGTTACCCCTTCAAGTCCAACAAGAGGGTCAATAAAGTTCATTATATCTGCTGCTTTCTGCATTAATGTGGCTTCCTACTCTTTCTTTCTTTTTTCTTTTTTTTGGAATCTCACTATCTGTAAAGTTTGTGTTTGTTACAGTATCAAAAAAGAAGAAATATGTGATTACATGTTTCTGAGAGAAACAACACCCATAGCCACAGAAGGTTACCCTCCTTGTCCTCTAAGGATGGTGTGTGTTACTGTCACGTTAACGTGGTCAAAGCAGCAAATCGAGCCCCACACCTGCTCCCACCTTGTTACAGTGACTGCTTTAATACAAAATGTGCACTGTGTTAAGAACCTGTTCCTCCCATCTACAGGACCTTTAAATCAACAGCGCTCTCCCTGCTCCTCTGCAGGTGTGCTGGCATCATCATTCATAACATTATCGGTTCTCTGTTCCCTGCAGTGGAACAACAGCAGCGCTCCCTCATTCTCATTCTTCTGCTAACATCTTTTTATCAGTCATCCTCATTGCCTAGTAAACCACAGTGCAGACAGGTGTCATTAATAACAGGTGGAGTTAATGGTATTTTTCTTTGGATAATAAGATTTTTTGGTAGATTGTTATCACATCCCACACAAAACTGAGTGCCTTTATATACATATTCAGGTAGATTATATGCATATTTTAAGAGTTTTTATTGGGTTTTTCTGCCTGTATGAGTTCAAGCCAGTGTCAAAGTGACGTGATATGGACCTTATAAGTTATGGGCCACCAGAGGAAAGGAAAATGAGACGAACAAAAAAATGACGAAAAACCTCATACACTGCAACCCCATTTACACTCCCCCTCCCACACTCTCCCACTCACTCACCCACCTCAACAGAAAACAGCCATCTCTATCTTCAAACCGCAGGTCAGCAAAGATGTGCAATGAAGTAATTAAATAAATCAAAAAGACAAAGTTGGAATACAATATAAATACCAGAGAAGTAAACACAGGTAAACAATGACTCAATAATTATGCCTATGAACATTCAATTTTTCAGTTAATGGACACACTGCCATTTATTGCCATATGAAAATGAAAAACAGAAATTTGTTTCAAGGACCTCCCCAGTAGGTTATATTTCTTAGCATACAAATTTTAATTGTGCAGAGATGTGAAGATGAGCGTGGTCAATCAAAAAGTGGCTCGTTAAAGGCCTCCACTTTCCCTTTTATGACATGCACACTGATCACAGCGTGGATTGCCATTTGTTATCTAGCAGTAGTATGATTACATGCTTGATTAAATCTGTGGCTACAGCCGAGCTGCAGCTCAGCATAATGAAATCTGATATCCTGGCTAAAAGAGGGCTGTATGCAGAATATTGCTGCTGTAAAAAAAAAAAAAAAAANTAAAAAAAAAAAAAAAAGATAAATGCCCACAGATTCCTCATCTACCATCTCCTTCCTCCTTGTGTCCTTGAGCTCAAATGAAAGCCAACGGAAATGAGACCCTGAAAAGAGAGGCCACGTGTTTGTAGATCTACGAGCCACAGATACTCATCTCTTATCTTTCTGTGTTAATCAGACCAGAGTGCAAGCCTGATGGTTCCTACCACCAAGGAGCTATGCTAGAGTTATCAAGCCCACATAGTGGAAGCACAGAAAATCTTCAAAGTTACTCATAAGATCTCATATCTCTGCCATCGAACAAGACACGAGCCTAGGAACAAATTTGAATAATATACTGGCATAAAGAGAAAGAAACAGCCATAATAAACATAATATTTTCCTGGCTCTCTCTGCATAAGCATCAAAGTTGTCAAATTGTTTGCAGGCTGTTAAATCAGTATCATCTCACTTAATTAAGTATATCTTAAATCACTATCATCTCATGAGTGGTTGTTGCATGTTTTTAGCTCTGTTTGTTACGAAACAGCAATTCCATTAATGTGCCCCATATTGAGTCTATCATGGAATAAATATGCCAGATTTTTGCAGAACTTTTTGAGTAATCCCCCTAACAAGCAAACCAACCAACCAGTCAACAAACATGGGTGAAAAAACATAACCTTGTTGGGAGATGTAACAAGGGTGGACATAGGACACGTCACCCTCTCATTATAGCAGGAATCTCGCTATAAGTAAATCTATGTTTATTTCCGTTGAGGAGATGTGCATGTGTAATTGTGTGTAAAGGGCTACTTGATTGCATGTTGTATATAAGAGTTTATTCTGTAGTAGCTAACATCACTTGGAACTGCGTATGTATGAGCATAGGGCGGGCTACTTAGCTTAATTTCTCCAATGTTAAAACGTGTCAGCACATGGAGGACAAGGCTTTTGCTCGCTCTCCCACTGTTTGCTGGTGCTGTGACCCTGACAGATAACAAACAGCTGCACCACAGGGGATATGGCACTACAATGCATCATGGAAGCAATGTTAGTCATTCTGTGTTCCCCCTTCTCTTCTATGTTCCCCTTTCATCTCCGCTTCACACATCCTACGCTGTCATTCCAGCAATTTGTATTTGTCAGTGCAAGCTGCTTCTGAATGTCGTCTAAGGCCTGCTGTGTCTCGCCTCCCAGACAATAAGAAACATCAGTAAACTAGTGTTTAGGAAGCATGGCAAATGAAAGAGATCAATCCTGCTACATTTGCATAGTCTACGTATGGGAGATGGTGTCTAAGTGCTGCAAGGTTACAAGCTATTGTCACAAAAGGAGTACTTTGGTTTGGGTATAATCATGAAAGCATGGGAACTTGTTTGCTAATAATTTATCATGGTAACTTGGTACACAGACATGACAAAGTGACACATGACAAAGTGTTTCCTGACATTGTATAGAACAGACAGAATTAGGCCACAGAAACACCCTAAGGAGTCCAATTAAAGGATCTATTATTAGCGAGCAACAGTAAAAACAGTGGGGTTAATAGCTTTTAAGTTATTCAGCTAATTACCAGCCACAGCTTCCTGAAAACCCCACAGAGTAAAGGCACGTTCATCGTCTCCTATACTGGAGTAAACTTTTAAAGGTTCAGGTTATAAAGGTCATACACAAGGCTGTAATGATTATCATCATGAGCCTTTTTTGGAGTATGATCAGAAGACCACGTGACATAAAGTGACAAGAAAAAAATGGAATGAAATACTAGATGGAAAGTCAGGGAGATAAAAGAGGGGAAGAGGGTCCTGAGACTGTTTTAACAGCACCAATTATTGGATTGCCCATAAGTTACTTGAAAAATTTACTATGCCAAACACTCTGGGGCTTTGACAGTTTTGCTGGCTATGTTTAATCCTTAACTTGTCCTCTGGCAGTTTAGCAGATCCTGATGAAGGGAGAGATAACAGAAAACTCAAGAGCATGCTGTGCTGACTGCCAAAGCACTGCTATGTCTCTAGGTCCAAGTCTTGTAACACTGAGCATTGAGGCGCTGCCAGAGTGACACTTACAAGAATAGAAGCATTTTACTTACATTTAATAAAATGCCTCGAGAAAGGGTGCTAACAGAGGTTTGTTGTGGGTGGCAGCTACCGTATTTTCTATTGGTGTTAGGGTGGACTGTTAATTTGAACGAACTGGAAAAGGCAACAGAAAGTATTCAATGTAGAGCAAAAGTAGAGATTAAAACTAGTACTCATTAATATTTTGTTGATTATTCTGTTCAGGGTTGTGGGCTGGAACCTATCCCAGCATTCACTTGGGAAGAGGTACACACCTCTTCCCTGTCACAGGGATAACACAGAGACAAACTCATTAACGTCCATGGGCAAGTTAAGAGTGGCAACATTTGCAATTCAACATACAAGCACAACATGATTCTTTGATCTTTTGTTCACGTGTGGCTCTCATGTCTCAGATATGCATTGTGAAGATGTAAATGATTAAAAAAGAACATAGAACTGAATATTCTCAGATCTGTTTTGGGCCAAATGTATATGTGGAAATAATTCAGATACATATGGAATATCAGCCAATGCAACTGTGATCTAATTACACAAATTGGACTTTCATTGCCATTCTGATTCATATTTAATAAAATGTGATTTTCTTTTCTACTTTATCCATATACGAATGATGTGAACAACACAGATGTTTTAGTGTGTGATAAGAGGCTCCCACTGCTAGCCCCCACAGTCCAATGTCCACCCACTGCTGTACAGTGCTGCTGTGCTGATCACCCAACAAAAGGACATATGTCCCAGACAAGACAATTTTGGTGTTAAAAGCTCGCATACCAAACAAGAAAAAAATTATATATATATCTATATGTGTGTGTGTGTGTGTAATCAGAATTGAGCATCAAGAAGGCCTGTAGTGTAAACATAGCACATTTGACCTAACTTGCTTGTCTTTGGAGTAATGGAGCAAACCAGAGCACCCAGAGGAAACCCACACAGGGAGAACATGCAAACTCCACATAGAACGGCCCCAATCCAATGAATGTTTTTAATGTGAAAAGATCACTTGTGGCAAACAAACCTAGCTCTTCAGGTTCACAGTTAGACGTTGTGATATATAGTGATGCTGAGTTTTAGCTGCTCACATCGAGCAGTATAATGCAACTATTTCCATTAGAAAAGCTCTGATAAGCCAGCCGCAGCTACCTGCCAGCACCAAATGTCACACAAATAAGGTTAAGGATGAGCTGGAGAAAAAAGTCGAACATCTGTCAAGATAAAGACCCAGATATTTTTCTCAAGAGTTGAAGACCAAAACAGAGCTAAAAAAGGAGTGAATATTGGACTTAGTGGCCAGACACGATTCCAGAGTTGCTAAACTTTCTCTGTCCTGAATTTACAAGTAGCAAGTCTTTTTAATGCTTTGGCCATAACAAATTTATGAGGCAATGATACATGAGCACTGTGTGTCATTCAACTTGTTTTGGTGTTTGTTTTTTTTTTAGTGTTTAACATAAACTAAACTGCTGTTTGACTGAGCTACTTTTATATAATCCTCCTATGTAATCCTCTCTGACACCTTGATTTCCTTAATGTATTAATCCCAGGCAGCACTCCACAGTGCTTACTGAAGTGACAAGCAAATCATACTACACTGGAAATATTTAGGGTATCTTAATGCAGCCTGAAGTCTCAAACAAATACATAAACTACACTGTGAGATATATCAGGTTGTACAAAATGTCATTTCCTTTACAAGTCTGAAAAACACTGAAAGGGAACTTATAAATAAGGAAATATCAAAATGCATTTTCATTGTACACATTGATACGAATGATAACGAATGTTAATCACTTTGTAACCTCTTAATTTGAATAATTAATAAAATATCAGAAGGGCTACGGAAGAAGATGGTTTACATACAAATTGACGGTAACTTTTCTCCATCACAGTCAGCCAACAATGTTATTTAAACTGAAATGTCAGAGGATTGATATAGTGAAAGATGACATTTATTAAACTTTAGCAGCACAGTATACTATGCAAACTGAAATTTATCAAATTGTGGAGTTACTGCAGTGCTGCTAGCACATAATATTGCAAAAATAGTATGGTAACATATCATGCCAACTCTTGGTTTTGATAGCAAAACATCAAAAAGGCCAAAAGATGAAAAGATGTCACATTAAAAAGAAAGAAAGAAAGAAAGAAAGAAAGAAAGAAAGAAAGAAAGAAAGAAACTAGTTGGTTTAAGATGTTAATTAAGTGTATCCCCTAAGGAATAAAAAAAGATGACACTTATTAGACTTCAATAGTTACACATGTATTGCACCAGGCACCATGTTATGCTTCAGAACAGCCTGAAGCATCATGCAGTTCCCCTTATATTTTTCAGCTGTGCATTGCTGTTGCAAACCTCCTTTTCCACAGCTATTAGGTTGAGTTCTGCAGATTGCACACCTATGGAGCAAATCATGTTCCTACAGTCATCTTGTTTTACAGCATGGAGCTTCATTCTGCTGGAGGCTGTGAAATGAGTTGACTGCAGCCACGAAGAAATGCAAATAGTCAGCAACAGTGCTGATGTAAAGTGTGGCATTCAACTGACACTCACCTGGTAACAAGGAGATGAAGAATCACACCTAAAACATTATAGCAAAAGCCAGATGCTCCATGGATTCATGTTATTTAGAGGAACATACTGGCAATCATCCATGTTTGAGCCCAATATGTACAATCCACATACACGTTATGTTACTGACAACTGTTTCTAAAAATATACCTCTTTAGCAATAAATTTTAGATTTTTTCCCTACTTTCCAGACTGCCAATGGAAATCCACTATTAAAATCAACCTGTAGAGGCTTGAAACACGATCGAGATATGTAATCCATCACAGCGAACATTATGTCGATTAGATTTTTGTTGAAGTAAATTTATTTAATCAATCCAAGCTGCATGGAAGACAATACCAGAAAATATAGTCCCAAGAGAACATGGCTTTTACAGAGAAATTAAATGGCCATGTCTTCTACAATTATGCATAGGTGTCAGAAGCATGGGATGAATTTCTATATTCTTATAAAATGATAACTGCATCAATAATAACAGCCAATGTGAGTGAAATGCTGAGTTACCTTGCATTGCCAAAAAGTCTGACTTTTGGAAATATGTGTACCTCTACCCTTATAAATAGTTAACCAGGGACAAGGTTACAATTTTAATTTATTCGTGGGATTGCTCTCAAACTCCATATTGACAGACTGGATAACCATTGTACCAATTCTGATTCTGCTGGTAGCAAATATATCCTGTCTCAAAAAGGATACCCCAGTAGAATCATATTTAAGTAAATAAAAAAAATAAATAAATAAATTTAAAAAAAAAGCAATGAATGAAGGACAACTGTTAGATTCCTGGTGACAATAAAATCCTGAGTTATAAAGACTGTATGAAGTTAATGTCTTTGGACATATAACATTTAAAAAAGGACTTCATCAATACTATAAATGCTATAAATGCAATAAATGCATGCTTACAGTTCTCTTCAAGTCCACCATGACTTCCTTCATTTTTCTGGTGTTCAGTATCAGGTTGTTAATCAACACCACTTCTCAAGCTTCCGAACTTCCTCCCTGTAACCTGTCTCATCATTGTCTGTGAGAAGTCCAATGACTGTAGAGTTGTCAGCAAACTTTATGATTGTGTTTGATTTGTGGATGGGCGTGCAGTCGTGAGTGAACAGTGAGGAGAGGAGAGGACTCAGTACACAGTCTTGAGGTGATCAAGTAAGGATGACTGGGAAAGAGAAGTGGGTTCATATTCTAACTGTTTGGTGTCTGTTAGAAAGGAAATTCAATATCCAGTTGCACATAAGTGCGCCTGGTTATGGAGTTTGGAGGACAGCTTGGTAGGGATGATTGCGTTAAATGCCAAGCTGAAGTCTATGAGAAACAAGCATGCATCATTCTACCAGACGGGTTAAAGCAGTGCACAGGGCAAGACCTACTACCCAAGTGTCTCTAAATGCATCATGGAAATTAACAGCTTGCATAGAAAAAGAATGAACAAGAAACAGGACCTCCCAAACACGTGGGGCGATAGATCTGTTGCAAAACACAGACCTACAGCAGGCCTCGATTTATTCATAATCATTTTATTGAGCAAGTCATTACACGAGAGTAGATCATAAGAAATTTCTCTTTTGTCAGATAGTGTACTCTACTTTGGCTAAAGAATAACATTGAAAGGTTAATACAAGCTAATCACATACAACTCATGTCCTTATTAATGCTGGCTAGCTATGCACCCAGAACATTGGATGTAGACCAAATGTTAAAGGTTGCCCATAAATGGTAACATGTGTGAGTATAAGGGAAAATAATTATAATAATTTTGGTGGTATGATGATAAATTGATTCAAATGTGAAGATGGGTAATAACTGCTTCTGTGTGATGGAGTGGTTTTAGCATCTCAACTGGCACATCACCCTTGTCCTGGCATCTCTCCATTGGCTCCCTGTTCATTTAGAATTGATTTTAAAATTCTTATTATTACTTTTAAAACTCGTATAGATCTGGCTCCAGTTATATTTGTGACATGTTAACATCTTATGAGCCAGCACGTAGCCTCAGATCCTCGGGCTCTAACCTCCTTACAGTTACCAAATCTAACCTGAAAAAACCAAAGGTGACCGGGCCTTTGTGGTTAGAGCCCCAAAGCTCTGGAATGATCTGCCAGAGATGTGAGGCTTGCCAAATCAGTGTCCGCTTTTAAATTCCAGCTTAAGACCCATTTTTAGAGACTTGCTTTTATGTGATGTCATTTTTTTATGTTTGCTGTATTGTTCTTAATGCCTTACTTTTTATTTTGTGTTGATCTGTCTATTTTACTGACTCTTATTAGTTGTCAGAGCACTTTGTAAACTCTATTTTTAAAGATGCTATATAAATAAAGATTATTATTATTGTTATTATTATTAGTAGTATTAGTAGTAGTAGTAGTAGTAGTAGTAGTAGCAGTAGCAGTAGTATTATTTTCATATCTTCCAGATTGAGCTCTGTTGGTGGAAACACCTTCTCAGAAAAAGAAGTCAGAAGAAAACATCCTGATTCATTACATACACAACAGAAGAGTAAAGCAGTTGTGTGCAGAAGGGCATCTGAATGTCCAATTCATTAAAGCTCAAATTGGCTTGGTTACAGAAGCACAAGAAACAGAAGAAATTCCACTTCTAGCTGGGAAGCTACTCTGATAAATCTCAGTTTCTGTTCTGACATGTTGAAGTAGCCTCAGATTGGGTTTAAAGGACTATACTGGCTATCAAGCATGTTTGAGCCCAATATATACAGGTACAACCCACATATGATACTAACAACCAATTTCCAAAACATGAAATTGAATTTTAGATTTCCTGTTATTTTCCCAAACCCTTTAATCTTTCAAAATCAAATGTTTAGGTGATACAATACACCCACCTTTAAATTCAATGTTTCACCATCTAACACTTCTGCATGATTGTAGAAGGCACAGTCATTTTAAGTTCTCGGTAAAAGACCTCTTCTCCTGGGACTGTATTTCCTGGCGAAAACAAAGCAGCTCTGTGTTGGATCAGTTAAATAAAGTTACTTCGACAAAAAACCTAATAGACATTGTGTTCACTGAAGGATTACATCTCTCAAGCATGTTTCATGTCTCTACAATTTGATTTTATTAGCATATTGGAATGAATTGAAACCAATGGCGATCTGGAAGGTTGGATGGAAAAACAATTCTGAAATTTACCGCTAAAGTAGTATATTTTGGAAAATGGCTGGCATACATAACACATATGTGGGTTGTATTTATTGGGCTCGAACATGCACAATCACCCTATGTTCCTTAACATTTTCTGGCATTTTTGCTTTTATTAAACAGAAAACACATAGCAGACACAAAAAAGATCCCTGACCAGAATCAAACCAGAGACATTGCAGCCCTGCGACATGTGTCCCAGACCACCACGACCTGAGATCCCAACGCTTAGCCTACCCGCAAACAGGACAAAAACTGTTTTTGCCATTTTTGCTTATGTGGAATTGAACTGCAGTGTAAACACTTTTGAGGACACAAAAGTCCAAAATTACCATATGCACAGGGTAAAATCTGAGCAGCTCTCCTGTTTGTCCCACTGACACTCCATTTATCTGTTCCATTAAACACAAGTGAGCCTGAGAAATGTACTGATTTATTTGTAGCCAAGCATCAATGAAGCTCAGTTTAAAATCTGCAATTTAAATACAGGGCAGTTTTGTTCTATGCACAGCAAGAAAAATACTGTAAACATCCATTTATATTGCCCATCACAGGGCAGTAGAGAGTGAATCAGCAGGGAAGCACTGCGGAAAAGTATTATTCTCAGTCAATTCTAATCATATAAACTATTTGGGTGCATGAATGTAAGAAAGGATTAATTAGAAGATGAACAAGGATCCATAGACATTCCCATTTTTCAATGTAACTGGATTATCATCTTCTTCTTCAGCTCCATGAAATTGCCAAAGCTGCCCAGGCTCTGATTTGCTCACAGACACTTATGTGCCCTTCAGTGAGCAACACAGAGTCCAGCCATTATCCGGCTTTACAAAATTCCACATCCTTCTGCCTTTTCTTTCTTCTGTCTCACTTTTTAATCTCCTTCCACACTTACCTCTTTTCATTCCTTTTTCTTTCTCCCTTGCTTGCTATTTCTCTTCTCTATTTTTCCTCTGTTTCTCTCTTCCCCTCCACCTCCCAAATTTCTTTACTTTTCTAGAAGGTTATCATTCTCTTTTCCTGTATCTTCCTCTCTCTCCTTTTATCCTATCATAGCTTCTGCCCTTCTCCCTCTATCCACCTTTCCATCTTCATCCGATCTCTCAAATTAATTCCGTTAATGGATTCAGCCCTTGTGCAGCAAAGCAGAGCAAGGGCTACTAAGATATTAGAAGCACATGCACAAAGTTGCACCTTTGTATGCACGCATCCATACGCAAACATGTGTACATAGACTTTGCAAGCAAAAAATACATACTTATACACTGTTCCAAACATAGAAACACAGACAAATGTGTAAATAGCCATGTACATATATCTGACAAAATTTTCCTCTTTGCTGAATAGCTGCTGTGATGATGCTTCTGGAATCCCAAAAGGGGAAAAACCTTTGATTTATATGTCCAGGGAGTTAACTGGATAACCCTTCCATGGCACTTCATTAAGTCACAACTGGATCTGAGTAAGTGGCAGGGCGGGGCATACGGGAAAAGACTAGTGGGAGGAGGGGGTTGGGACTTTTCCTGTAATTATTCCACTAAATCTTGTGTCTGACAGGACTCAGAGGAGGGGCATCAAACAGCATATGCAATAAAATCCATAATATGCCAAGCTCCCCATTGCGTTCATACAGCTAGCAGAGAAATTCGCCATCGCTGCTATGTTTTCTGCAGCTTTCTTTTAGCAGCGTTTTCAAAAAATTTTGCACCCTTCAGTTTCCAAATATTATGTTCTAGAGCTCAGCAGGGAAATTGTCAAGGGTGAAAATTAGTTACAGACTCTTTTAACATTAAATCAGCACCTTTTTTTTTTTTTTANCTTTTTTTTTTTTTTAATTTTTCTATTATTTAAATTTGACTTTTACTTATTTTGCTTTTCCTACACTTGAAATTAACTTGCCCAGAGATCAAGGCTTTAGGTGACTGCTGAGAGCTTTATTGCATAATTTAATGTGGGTGAGAGAAAGACTTGGTGTGAGAGAGAAATAATGGATAATTTAGGGAAGTCACTGAATCTCAGGAGATCTAAGCCCTCATCCTAGACCTTAACCAATCAAAAGTGCAATCAAGATCTTGTTCCAAATATGTGCTTTAATCTTTTCATATAACAACAACAACAACAACAACAACAACAACAACAACAACAACAATAATAATAATAATAATAATAATAATAATAATAATAATAATAATAAAGAAAGAGGAGCTTTGTTTTATTAGCTGCATTCATTGTCAACCTTGAACAGGAAGTCATTTTATTACTGTTATTTTGTTTTAATTTACTTAGTTTGTGGCATGTTGTGCAGCTGAACTCACACACTTTCTTTCCCAATGATTCTGCTATCAGAGAATGAAAAAATTGTACAGATTTTCTAATATGTCCAGAATAATCCATAAAATATTTTTGTCAGGAGTTAGTGGAGACCAAAATAGAATCAAAAGTAGAGTGGAAATTTGATTTCCATTTATGAGGCTTGAAGAGAAGTGAATTTTGTTCTGTGTGCACTGAATGTAAGGCAACATGTTGACCATGACAACTGTATTACATCAGGACTGTGTGTCAGCTTGTTTTGGAGTTCTTTAAATCACCAAAGAAATCGACCGATGCAGTTCCTAATTAAAGCTCCTCTATCTAGTTTACAGAAGCCAGTCAGTTCTATTTAGTTGAGCAACATCCTTCAGGGCCTACTGACATGGAAGAAGCATCTCTCTTTCTTTGTTCTGCTTAGAATCAATCCATCATAAATTTCAAACCACAAAGACCCATAAACCTCAAACCCAAACACCAGCAAAACCCTGCCAGCCTCCGAACACTCTGCAGCAGTTTGTTATATGCTAACTAAATAATTACAAATGCCAAACACAAACATCAACAAACACGCATGGCTTTATACTGTCTTGTTATCTGTGAACTCGTTCAACTGTAACTCAATACCAGTTGGGCTTCAGCTGAATCGAACATGTGTTTAGCTCCAGTCGTGATAAACACAACACTCTCAATCACGTATTTCATTGTCTAAAATGTAATGATTCCTTTGATTCCCATGAGCCAATATGAACAATCCTTCAGAAGTCATTAAGTTTATTCTGCCCAAATTACAATTGATCTTTTAAAAGTTAACTGTGTGACACTAGGGAATTAATGTCATCTTTTCCATCTTGACTAGTAAGAGGGACTCTGTTAAATAAGCACCTCCTCTACTAGGGTTAAGCCCAGACATCAGAGGGATCAGAATGGAGTATTTGACTGCTCTTCTCCTTCCCCTTTGAAGGGACATTCTTGTTGCCAATATCATCTGCATGCTGCTTGGTCAAACAGAACAGATAAGAGGCATTGTTGTGGAGCTGATTCATTGTTCGTCTGCACCTGCAAGAACATACCAAAGGCTGTCCACGTAAAGCCATGTCTATATTTAACAAAAAAAACAAAAAAAAAAACAAAAAAAAAAAAAAAAAAANAAAAAAAAAAAAAAAAAAAAAACTTTATAAGTAATTTAGTTGAAGAAAAAAACAATAAAACTAAATAATCTAATGGAGAGAAGGCTTTGTTCTGATAAAAATCTTTTTATAAATCAAGTTTAATCACAAAACCACCTTTGTTCGTAGCTTCTGTCAAACCAATGCACCATGAACACATAAATGAAATGCAGATTGATTCACACAGAGTCCACGCTGCTTTCATTATCTTTCATTACATTTCCATTCAGATTGGAAAATGATTATAACCTGCCAGTAACTGTGCCAAAGCCAAAACTCAAGATGTAGTTTCCTCAACTGGGCGATGTAATTTCACCTGTTATGTGGATATCCATCTCCATAAAAAAAAAAAAAAAAAAAAAAAAAAATGTGCACCTGCTGCTTTTGTACTGCAGTAAACAATGCACGTTTGTGTCAGGAAAGAGCTTGCATAGGTAAATTTTTTAGTTATTTTTGTGAATAATATGTATTCAAATGCATACATGAGATTAGAAAATTAAGAAAAATTAACAACTTTTTTTATCAACAATAATCTTTTCCAATGAAGCTAAAACACAGACCAAGGAAATTTTATAAGATGTCTTGAATGTATTATGTATTAATTCTTGCTGCAGCAGTCACAGCATATTAAGCAGGAAAGCTTATCTCTGACTACTCTGAGATAGTAAAGGATTCTTTTTTAAAAATCATTTTCACTAGGCCTGAATGCTAAAACAATAAAATTATCTTTTGGAATATATTTTTCATCAAGATCAATACAAAAAAAAAAAAGTTTGATAATCTGGATCAGGACTAACATTTTTTCCAGCAATCTGACCCAGACCACTTGCAAATGACCTGTCTTTTTTTTTTTTGCAACAGTTCGGTTTTATTTTACTACTTCCTGTCACAATGGAAAAGTTTTATTTTGACAGGAATCTTGACAAGAATGCTCTTAAGGTTTGTGTTAGTTGAGATTATTTTAAGGTGGAGTAAATGTGATTAAGCCCCCACTGAAGGCATGATTTAAAGTATTTTGAGGTTTATTTTGTCATAAATTGGTAGCTAACATGTTGTTCTGTGCCAGTTAATACAAGTGAGTCACATTAGCATTATGGCTATCAAAGGTAAACACTCATTAACTCACACTGCAGCAAACTCAATAACCAACAGTTGCATCCTTTGTATTTGAGGACCCCTGCTGTAGACTAACAACTGGTACTTGAGCTCCAGATTTCGGATTCTGAAAGTTTGCCCTCTACACCATCTGTCAAATCAAACCATCACTCAGCTGGGACACCACCCAGCTCTTCCCTCAATCAGAATCATTGATTTATCTCCCATTTGGACTCCAGCTGCTACCTCTCCAAGACTGCAGCATGCTTTAAATCCCCCCATGTCACTGCTAAATTCCCTTACCGCCCGCTGCTTGTGTCAGACAGATACCTTGTAGTGCTGGCACACACACATACACACACACACTCATACCTCCAGGCCACAGTCAGCAGCGTTCTGCTACTATCAGCCATTTCATCTCTTCCCTTCCTTGCACTGAATTGATCACTTCTCCTCTCCGCCCCGGCTGTTCTCCCTCCTGGCTCCCAGTAAAGGAGTAACCTTTTCACTTCATTCAGAAGAGCAGAGTCACTCTCATCCTCCCTTGTAGGCTGAAAAACTTTTTTTTTTTCCCCTCAGTAAGTATGACATACCTCTCCTTCCTCACTGTATTGTCTCCTTTCTTCTCAGTTCTAATTGCTTTAAAAGTCTCCTTTATGAACTTAATTTACTTTTTGCCTGCTTCTCACATTATTTTCCATGATTCTAACCACTGAACTCTATGAACTGCAGTAAATGAAATGTTAGCATTCTTATCTTTCTTTCTTTCAAGCTCAGTCTATTGCTTCGCTCACTAAAAACTCCTCTAGCTAAAAGAAGCATCTTGCTAAGGAAGTATATATTTATTTAAAAATTAATCCAAAGGTTATGTGTCAGTAGCACATTCTGTATAGACTGTCTGCTGCACAGAAATTAATTTCCATCAAGCATTTAAAATTAACTACAACAGCTAAGAGCAATTCATCAAAAGTATTTGTGCTAAATCCTGAGAGTTCTGGCATGTCTGATGGGAATTAAATAATTAGGGTGTTTTTTTGGCGGACAGAATGTCCTCTGTGATTTTAACTCAAATTAGGAGAATCAGGTTTCAAGGCTCAAGAATCAGGTTTCATTGAATGTTTAAAAGGTTCATGCTAAAGATCTTCAGACTTGTAGAATTTAATTAGTGCAATACAAATGAGATATAGCCATGGATGGATAGATGGATGGATGGATGGATGGATGGATGGATGGACAGAAACTGTAATTGCAGGAAAAACATCCACCCACTTTTGAGGGTCGCTTGCATGGTTATGTAACACTCAATTTTGAAACTCGCAGACACCATTTTTGTGATGTAAATGCATTGTCTTGACAACTGGCCAACCAATAGGGTGTGGAGGGAGGCGGCAGAAGTAAGTGTGAGGATGTGTGTGTGAGAGAGAGAGAGAGAGAGAGAAAGAAAGAGAGAGAGNAGAGAGAGAGAGAGAGAGAGAGAGAGAGAGAGAGAGAGAGAGAGAGATATTAACCACACAATAGCAAACAACTTTTTCATCTTGCAGCCAGTCAAGCAATTTCTCTCTTCTTCGTTAATCAACACATCTCTTTTCACTGCCTTCATGTTTTGTTGTGGTCGACTGAGCGGGAAACTATTTCTTTTTCCGCTGGACTTGTCATGAAAGTGTGAGAACCATGAATGCCAGGACAATGATGGTCCATTTTGAAGCTGGCCACGTCTGCATTGCTTCCGCACAAAGCATAAACCAGGCCTAATTTTGAAAAAGACACACTTTGATAAAATATTCATTCTTTTTTCAAGGTTTTTTAATTCTAGGAAGTAACATTTAGCTTTTTTTTTTTTTTTTTTTTTAATATTTATTTATGTACATTGAAAGTTTCTTAAATGAAATATTCTGGAGAATTCTTGATTTCAGAGAGTATCAAAATCATCTAGAGACAAAAAAGAAAAATATATAGAAAAAAAGTATAAATTCTAGAAATCTTTAAATTATTCCACAATTTGTTATGTGAGGCATTATTTGATCTTCCTTCATGTTTCACTGCTTTAGCTCGTTGTTTACAGGCTTTGGAGGAATATAATACAGAATATAACAAATTAAAAAAAAACACATACACAAGTCATTTAAAAAAAGGAAATTATACCCAAAATGAAACAGACAAGCTCATTGTATAGGCAGGTATATATATTATAGGTTAAAAGCCAAAAATAAATTAGTTTTAACTCAAACTGAAAACTTTTCTATGAGAACCTATGAATTACACAAGACACGTACCAACTAGAACATATCCTTTAATACTTTGGTTCTGGAAAACAACCAAGATGGCAAGTCAAGCCAGATTAAAGTTTTATGATTCTTTGTCTGAGAGACACAAGTGAGTGCACAGGCTCAGTCAGGCTGGCAGCAACACACCCCGGGGATGGAAGAAAGACCGGCCAAGAGTAACAGGACAGCGGGTCATTACACACAACTATTGTCCTGCGGACTGTGGAGGAGTGTTATTGGGGAGGTCTGCATGTGTGTGTGTGTGTGTGTACCATAGATGCTCATTAGCAAAGATATGTGCATCACTGTAGCCTGTTAGCACATATTTTGTTATAATTTACCCAACCTGATGAACTCCACATGAACTCTGCATCTACGAGGCAAAACCTCAACGTAGTTTTAACTGAAACATTTGGTAGGAAGAATATTTTTTTGTTTTGCATAAATTAGTCATAAATAGACCCTGTGGGAATGTTTTTACTTCACGCACTCTGCAGGCAAACATATATAGAGATGTTTGACTGCACAGAGGGACTGATAAACTACTCTTACACTGGCTTTATTAAAGTTTAAAAACTATAATGGACTTTTGAGATTAGAAATAAATTTAAACTGATACAGCTTGGTGGTTCTCTAACTTTGTAAACCAAGTGCCAATTAGAAGTGCCTCTAACAAAAGTCACAGAAAAAACTCATCCATGTGTGTGTGTGTTGTACTGAAATTTAATTTACATAGAAGGTTGTTGATGAGTTGGGCTATACAACAGCATTGATTTCCCACAAACACATTCACTTCGCACACATAAAAACCAGTGGACACTTGCACACGCCACCGATATAAATTCAACAAAGTGACAGGAAACCTGTGCAGGAAACTCTATCGTGCCAGTCTGACCCCGTGACCTCCAGCACGTCCAGCCTGCGGCCTTCAACGTGTTTAACAAAGAACATGAGCTGTTTCCTTTAGTCTGGCTCTCTAATTAACCAGAAACACGCTGTTAAACTCTCTACGGTCTCGTCTGAGTGACAGAGGAGGAAAGCAAATACACTTACCTGTGTAAAGTACTTAAGTACATTTTGTTTTACTCTAAAAGACATATGAGATATCTGCAGTTACTACCTGTGCAGATGCAAAGTTTATTAATACTTATAGTTTTATTATCATTATCGCAAGAGTTTTACAAAGGAAAATAGTGCAGATACAATACACACACTCTTACAGATACAGATACAATATACATTTACTCTTGTGTATTGGCTCATGTAATCCTTTAACTGTCTGCAATGAAAATTAAAAAATTCTGTATCTCCAATCTTGGGGATTTTTATTATTTGATTGTTACATTTGTTTTGCCACTATAAATCTCCAAAATTGGAGGTAGAAGGGGTTTTTTTGTGTTTTGTTTTGTACCTCACTGTTGGCTGAAAAACCTTACATCTCCATTCTTGGGAAGTTTCATGCATGAATGTGTCACACACATGTTATTACATCAATAAGTTGGCATATTAATTCTTTACAGTAGGTATTTTACTTTTAAATGACATTTTATTGCTTCTAAATTCTATCTAAGTAGAATTTTGAACTTGGGACTTTTACTCTTAAAGGAGCACTTTTCTCTTGTGGTATTAGCATGTTAACTAAAGAAATGAAGTTCTTCTTACAGCATTAATGCATGAGATCAAGTTCCTCACATGAAGAACTCTTGTACTGATTAAATCTCAGCTCATACTATGACTGACACATAATGTATTATCTGTGGACGACTGGGTGTATTTATGAAATAATAACCTTAATAGAGCCCAGACAGAAACGGATCAATGTGGCTGTCATCAGTCTGAAAAGAAAAACAGAATATCCTCACTCTCTGTAAAACAAAGAGGGGCTCAGAGTGACAGTTCTCTTATTACTTTGCCATTAGTGTCTAACTTGGGTGGGAGAAGTTATGCTGTTACAGACACACGTCTCTTCTGTTTTGTTAAAAGCCACATCAGCTGCAGACTGTTAGAGGGAATCCCAGCATGGCCATCATGCCTGTCAGGCAGAGTGCAGCCAGACAGCTTGTGGCCTCTTTCTTTTTTTGGACGTGTTGAGGCTGTGGTGTAATATCAGAGCAGAGAGGACACCTCTCCTGATCTGTTGTGCCCTGCAGAGAAAGAGGGCTTAACCTGAGCTATGAGCCCCATAAATACAACCTGCATACTTTATATTACTGCCAACCATTTTCTAAAATATGCTGCTGCAGCATTAAATTTTAAAATAATTTTTCCTAACTTCCAGTCCATCATTGATTCAATTAATTCCACTACACTATAAAAATATTTTTGTTTGGAGACTTGAAATTTGTTTTTAAGTTTTGGAAACTGGTTCGCAGTAACGTAACACATTTGCAGGTAGTATTTATTGAGCTCAAACATGAAAAATACGGTATGGTCCTTTAACATCCAGGGGAAGTAATTTGGTTCTGAAGAGCTGGATGTACAAGAATGGCTGCTTGAGCAGCAATTAAACTGTGCTGTACTGGGTGGTGTTGTGCATCTCAAACTTGCTGAAGCTTTACGTTGAGAAGCAAACGCTGCTCAGATTCTCCAATTTGCCGCTACGCACAAAGTTCAACCAAATTCAGCTTTGACTTATCTGCCGGTGCCCTTTCAAACCTCCAACCAATGAGAGAATAGATGTATGTGACACAAATAAATGATGGAGATGCTTATAAACTGTGTAGAGAAGTAAAAGTTATTTTACTTAAGCTATCAGCACTTCTTGATGACACGTATTGTTTCAGTTTGACATCAGTACTCTTCTCATGGGTAAACAGCCAAAACATGTCTCATTTCAATCCTTCAGCAGCAAAGAGAAAATCTGTGGGATGATACAAGATTTGGGCTCACAGGTCAACAGGAAACATGGACATTGCGCACCTAGGCTCCTCAGAATATCCTCAGAATATTTGCTTCTCTCTGCATTCCATGCAGAGAGAAGCAAATATTTTCCTTTTATTAGGATATATTAGAGGTGACTGCACTGCTCCACTGACTGGAAGCTCATCAAAAATGTGTGTTACCTCAGCATGATGTCCTTAAACACATCTAATTAGGACAAATATAGAGACTTTGAAGAGGAAGAGAAATATTGAAGTGTCTTTCTTTAAATTTACTAAAGGATTTGCATATGCTTTCTAAGAAAGACATTTAGGATTCATGGAAAGAGTGATGAATAGTGAGTAGCAGCATAGCCTTTAGAGTGGATGCAAATCAGGAGAGGACCAAAAGATAAGATGTGCACTGTGGGAATGACCTGCTCTCTGGAATGAATATCCTCCAGTAAATCCAGTAAGACCTTACATGTAAACAGACATGCACAATGCCAAACAGGTCCCATCCAAAGGGAAAGAGAATACAGACTCCCAGGCTTCAGGCTTGGTGGGCCCACAGTCAAGCAGTCAGCCTCCCTCATTAGACGTCCAAATTACAACGGAACTGTCTGTATTTCCAGCGTCACGGTTATTCAGAGGCCATTGTTTCGAAGATTCGGTCCATGTTCCAGAGGTTGGAGCCTAAGAGGATGGATATGAAGGAATTTAGGACATTGAGAGAATAATCCCCACTCTATGCTGAGTGGGCTCCAGAGAACCAGGACCGTTTGTCTGTGAGAACAGGCCAAGAGACTGTAATGCACACCAGGGGAGAAAAGACAGTGTCACAGTTCTGCATGTCTGATCTCCTACTCACCTGCCATTTCTGCCTGCCTGGTCCTCAGCTTCTCATCTGCCATTTCTGCCTGCCTGGTCTTCAGCTCCTCACCTCAGTTCATCAGGCCAATTCACTTCAGGTGTGGACACTGTCACTGATTTGCACCAATTAAGCATGGATTTAAGCCTCAGTCTCTGACTCACCCATGGCCAGATTGTTCTCTGCTATCCCTGATGCAAGACATTCCAGCGTTTTTCTGTGGACTGACTTTCTGTTACCAAACCTGCCTGTCTTGGACTAACCTGCTCGTCATTCCCCGGGTAATCACCTCTGTCTTCGACTCTGATTCCTGTCCCTGCATCTGGATTCCTCGTCTGTCAGTCTCTGTGTGAGCGCTTTGTCCTGCCTGTTGATCTGCCTGCTTCTGTGTTGGATAGTGGACTCAATAAAAGAACTTAAACTGTCCGTGTTGT
>VXCM01000715.1:25630-122370 GCA_014773175.1 Lucifuga dentata
GAAAAAAAAAAAAAAGAACACCAAGCCCACTACTGTCCACTCAGCCAGACAAATCCTCCCCATCACCCCCCAATGCACTATTGAGAGGGAAAGAAAGGATGAAGACTCAGACAACAAAAGCAAATACTCAGAAAGGTGAAGAAAAAATCAGAAAAGATAAAGACAGGAAGACAAAATGTATAAGAGGGTGAAGATGAGGGATTTATTTATGTATATCACCACTGCATCGTAAATGGTCCTACATGACATAATTCAGTTATGGCTTCCCTGTTCTGAGGTACAGTAAACACAGCATATCAACTGGTGCCATTTGATCCAGATCAGGACAAAGCTCTGGATCTGCTGGATGGACACGAATTGCTGCATACAGCAACCGCTAACGTGAAGCTGAGAGGATGCTGACTCAGCAGCATGCAAACAGGTTTGATGAATTATTAATAGTTATGCAGATAGATCCAGGAAAATAATTACATTTATTCTGGTTGTTTCTTTTCTTTCTCTTTGGGCCAGTAGATGGTTCTGCCTTGGCGGAGGTATGTGCTCTAATAAGCGCCCTTTAGTTAACACATGTATTTATACAACATTTGATATGATTCTGTGGGTTAATGATCTGTAGGGAAGTACAGCTACAGTCTTCTGTGAAACATAGTCTGACTGCCTGTTCATAATCCTGCATCAACTATGGGATTTATGTGTGAAAATAAAAAGACAGAGGATGTTAGTTGATATATTTTTTTCCTTATAAAAGCCACATCAGAATTAAACACCTTTTTTAAACCACCTAAGGCACCATCATTGATGTCTAAAGAAAATGTGCATTTAAATCATTTACGTTACATCATAATTGGATGTGGCCGGTGACTTGTAGCTGGGAAAAGCTCCAGTTTGCACTCAGCCTGCTAACAAATGAGTTGTAATGATAATAGTCAGTCATCATAGACAAAAGCCTCTAAGTGTCCAGCAGCAGCAGAGCCGTGATTATATCAGAGAATTCAAGTTAATTATGCTGTACAGCAGCCAGAGTCCTTTAAATTTCCTATTCAAAGGTAAAAACCAATCTCATCACTCGCTGCCGCTCTTTTCACTCTTTCATTCCTCTCACGTTTTTCTTACTTTGGAATGATTTTCTCTTGTTTCTTCCATGTGAAAGGAGAACTATTCACTTTCAGATCTGCAGGGAGACAGAGATGTGAGGGGACTAAATATAAATGGACACATCATGTATGTCTGGAGTGTTGTGCTATCTGTCACACTGCTGGTGTGAAATATGTGAAAGATGATGTCTCTCTCAACAGCTTTGGGTGAAAAATGTCTCACAAATATTTAAATTCTGATGAAATTTGTCAGAATCCAAATATGCAAAATAAGGAATAACAGTGAACAGAGCACCACATCACTGCATTGACATATCTATTGCGATAATACCACACAAGTCTGCAATGTCTCCAAACATTATAATGTGCTATAATGTACAGTGCAACTAAATTGCAACTTATAAGAGAGAGAATAACTTAATTAGAGGCAAAATATCATCTGCAAACTAGGATTATGTTTGGATAAAATTCATGATTCCAAATCAAAATCTAAAAATAAAAATATAAAAGCTGACAGAAAAAAAATTCAATTTTTTTTTAGAATTTTTTTTCTAAAAACAAAAAAGAATAAATTCTAAAGTATTAAAATTTAAAAATTAAATCTGAGGGAAAAAATCTAAAATATTTTTTTAAAAGCAAAATTAAAAGTGTAAAGTTTCAAAATTCTAAAATAAATAATTGATTCTAGAAAGTACTTAATTTTCCACCCTCTAGTCTAGATTCTAAAAACTGTAAAATGAAAAAAAATGAAGAAAAAATATATTCCACACTTGATTGTCATGTGCTCCAGTTTTGATCAAATCCTTCACGTTCCCTCTGTTGATTTGACTGTAGTGCCAACGTTTTCAGAAGCCCACGTGTTGTCCTCCACTAACAGATTTTGTTGCCACACAAATTTTTAGGGGGAAAATGAAAGTGTAGCTCAATGAAAAGTAAAACAGGAAAAAAATGACTCTAGAGGTCAAAATATTGTCAAAAGCAATCAGAGATGCCTCTTATAATTGATTAAGATGCAGACTACAAAGCATAATGAGTAGCATTCTGTCATTTTTGGCCTCTTCCTCCATGTGTTGCAGCTCAAAAAGATGTAAAACCAGCTCAGATTGCAGAAACCAACTCACTGACCCACTCGTGTCCACCAGAGGCCAAATCCACTTCACTCTTCATTCCAGTCCTCTCACAGGTAAAAGCTAAACCCACACTCCCTTTTGTTTTGCAGCAAGCATTGTCCTTCACACGCTCTTGCTTATGTGTATGTGTGTGTTTCCATCAGATGCACTATAGCAGCAGAACAAGCTCACAGGCCCTCTGGCCTGACCCAATGTGAAGCCTGGCAGTTCCATTTCTATAGGCACACACACTTGTTTGCAGCCAAGCAAATTTGCAAACAAGACACAGCATATTATAAGTACAATAAGTGTCTGTAGCCTCAGTGCAATAAAGCAGAGAAAAGAGAAAAACACACCAATAATAAAGCCATAAAGAAGCTATGGAAACCACGGCGGGGCGAAAATATAAACATGTCTTTTACAATAAACAGTTTTATAGAGCAACACTGAGGCAGACAATGATGTTGTTGCATCAAAACAACAGAGAGAGAGAGAGAGAGAGAGAGAGAGCTCCTGCACATTTTTGCACAAACACACACAATCTGCTTAATCTGTAAATAATGTAACTAAAACAGGGTAATTAACCACAGTTACCTGAATCAGTGGATCCTCATTGCCATCTAGCTCATCTTC
Source organism: Lucifuga dentata (assembly GCA_014773175.1). NCBI lineage: Eukaryota > Metazoa > Chordata > Actinopteri > Ophidiiformes > Bythitidae > Lucifuga > Lucifuga dentata. The sequence continues at coordinate 28,467 of VXCM01000715.1, forward strand.
CTCCTGTCTTTGCTGGAGGAAGACAGGAGACATCATTATCATCATTTTTGCTGATGATGATAATGATGATGATGGACATGATGATGATGCAGAAACAACATAATAATCCAGTTTCATGAGTTCTTTAACTTCTTCTTCTAACTTTCCTTCTTCTCTATAGCCACACTTTTAAAATTCTGCAGCATTTTTCATAAGCTCCCTGCTTTCCGAGCAGTTTTACCTAAACACACCTGCTGGATGCACAACTCCACAGTGGCGCATTTGATTTGTGTCACTTAGTGTGCTCACTGGGTGGTGCATTAAAAGACAACTACATGCAACCTTTGATTCAAAGACATTCAGCCATTTTAGATTCTGATAAATGTGCTTATAGGGATGAGACTGAGGCCAATACTGGTGATTTTGCACGTTTGTTGGGCTCAAATGTGCAAAATCACCGGTACTGGCCTTTAACCAGTGGGACCAGCTGTCATGCTATTAAGCAACTATATTCTCTACACTTAAAATATTAACCTTGTATTTATCATAAGCTACTGAAATAACTCTGTATATTATCCTTTACAGGAAAGGCACATAAAAAAAAAACCATCCCATTTCTCATCACTTACATTTGACTCCACAATGCATCAAAAAGTTTCAGCTGATTTTGATAACTGTTCACCTCTGCATGTCAAAACAAAACATTTTTTGGTTTTGTTTTGAAATTATTTCCTACAGGTGCTCCAGTTTCCTCCCACAACCTAAAAACATGCAGGTCAGGTGAACTGGAGCCTCGATATTGCCTCAGGTGTGAACGTGTCTCTTTTTCTCTGTCAGCGTTGTGAGAAACTGCTGACCTGTCCACATTGCTCTCCATCTCCCAGTAAATACTTGGATGGGCTCCAGCAGCCTGAGACCCTGCACACTGTAAGTGGGCATATAGAAGATGGATGGATGGTTCCCACTGATGCTGTCAATCAGTTCAAATTGACAGAATCATTGTCCAGCTTCCTCTCAGGCCTCAAAGAATGATCAAGACCAGTAATTCCCACTTCTGGTCCTTCCAGCACTGCACGTTTTTCATCTCTCCCTGCTTTACCTGATTTAGTCAATCAGGTGTGTTCAGCCAATCCAGATCTGGGCGGCACCAGCTCTTGATTACGTGAACACTGATACCCACACTTGACTGAGTGAGTCAGGTGTGGTAGGAAGAGACGGGAAATATGACAGGTCACCAGCCATTCAAAACTACCAACCTGAAATTTAAGCTGAAGTTGACTTCTTTCAGAGTTAAGAACTGTGTGTTGCCTTTCTTCTTCAAAAAATGGTTAATTTATTTAAATATTACGGTCAAAGGAATGATCACACACATACTGAGCAGCAGTTTGGCCGCTGAGCTGACTGGGCTGTTTGAACTCTGGGAGAGTTCAAACAGCCCAGCTCGNGCAGTTTGGCCGCTGAGCTGACTGGGCTGTTTGAACTCTGGGAGAGTTCAAACAGCCCAGCTCGACAGACGACCAGCGAGATGTGGCCAATTACTTTGGACTGAAGCATGTGTGTGTGTGTGAGCGGGTTCTCCATTTTCTTGTGCCACAATCACTGAGCTATCATCCAGCATCATCTCAGCTTGAGCCAGAAAGAATGATGAAGGCAACTGTGGCTGCAAAAATCATCAAGCCAGTTTTCTTCAGAGAACAAATCAACACGTATTTTTCTCAGCGCAACATGAGTTAAGCATTAACAATACACTTCAGGGAATCTTTACCTCAAACTGTTGGATACAATTTTTAAAGCTTTTCTTGGGCTGCCAGCAAAGGACAAGCTGATGGTTTAATTGGCTTCCATCCCCTGTGACCCAGAAACCTGTCACCCTACACAGGATAAACTACACAATAAAAAAGACAAACTCAAAGAGAGTTCACCATGGCCATATTTGTTGAAGATCATTCATGAGAACTCCTTATCGTTTTGTATGTTGATCTGAACCATTTAATTAAAGCTGAAAGCCTTTCTAGTTTCATGAGAAGTCTGATCTCAGCACTGAAATCAGTGTGACTGAGAGATCAGAGACAAGAGAGAGAGAGAGAGAGAGAGAGAGAGAGAGAGAGAGAGAGAGAGAGAGAGAGAGGATGAAAACGCAAACATACACTGTAAAAAGTGAGTGCGGGTTTTTTAATTGATTTCATTTTTGACTCAGTTTTAATCAGCTTTCTAGTTTGGGGCTAAACTAGATTTTATAGTTTCTATCAACTTAAAAACTTAAAAGGTTCCCTTAACTTATGCTCAACCTAATATTTTGGTTTCAGTATTCTTTGTGATTCACACACCTGATGCACTGTGGGATGTCATCATGCACAAGTTTTCTGACATTTCCAGATTTTTCTCATTTTGCCTATCCACCGTTTTATTTTTCTGCTGAGAATCAGAATGAATGGTAGGTCAGGACTTTTTTGTTAATTAACAAATTAATTAAAGTGCTGTACCCACCCTAGATCAGGCACATCTAATTGTGCATAAACGTGCAGCATGCACCTCATATTAAAGACGAGATTAAGCACACTTACATTCCAAGCTGCTGTGTGATGATTACAGGAATTGAGCCAAATGAAAGGGAAGATGCTCATACATCCTGCAATTGTTTGTGGATGTTGGGTAAAAATACTTTTACCCAGTACAGCCATTACCATTACTGTTGCTATTGAGAAAGCTGTTGCATCAATTAAAGACACAAAATAAGCACAAATATAGCCACAATTTCATGACAGAATAAAAGAAAAATGGCTGATCCAACAAAATCTGCCTTGACAGTTGACACACCCTTAACTGCACAACTCCATCTAACTTAACACAGTGTGTTTGTGTAAAGTCATCAAATTGCAAACAAGCGCAGATAGACATAAAGTTGTCTTGCATCCAATGGAACAACTGTTTGGTCTCTGCAGGCCTTGAATCAGCACAAAATCAAGCGCCAGTATTTCTGGCTGGGCTCAATAGTTCCCCAAAAAAAAAAAAAAAAAAAAAGAAAAAAAAAGCCAACTAAGCAATACACAAAGAAGTATATCAGGTTCTCAAAAGCCAAAAATCGATAAAGGCTCTGATGAACAAATAGCTCATCTGCATAACCTCTTTGAAATACGAGGTTATGCATATTAAGACACTGACTTTCATGTATGCAGGTTGCAGACCCCATTTTTCACTTGGTTTTAATAAGCTGAAGGTTTTATTAAGAGTTTGAATAAATCATTGTGATGGTAAAAACATTGGGACTATGTGGCAAGTTTAAGACAGGAACATGCACAGCAGCTGAGGAAAAGCATCACCTACAGCAATCACATTAACTGTTACTGACAGGCCATGAAGCAGATCATCTCCGCGGTTCAGTGTTTGCAAGAAAGGCTGAGCGCCTCCAAACTTAAGGAGAAAGGACGTGTTTGTCACAAAGACAGAGTGGTCTAATTAAGACCAGTGACAACAAGACAGAGAGGAATCTAGGAGAGGTCTCTGTGTCCCCCAGTGTGGATCAGGCAGAGGATTTATTGTAGATAGCTAGGCAGACAGACAGACAGGTAGACAGACAGACAGGCAATCTCTACTGTTCCTAGACTGTTTACCATGGGGAGTTCTACCAGTCTCTGATTTTTCTTCTTGCCACAGGTCTTAATTACACCACTATGTCTCTGTCTGTGTCCATGACCAAGGTGCCTGGAGTCCTCACGCTCCTCTGGATGGCGGTCAACACTCATCTGTCAAAGCCAGTTCAGCAAACACCAAAAAAATATTGGAGCCACGAAGCATGATTACACAAAGGTAACACAGTATTGCTTCAAATGCAACCTCTAACAGCCACGCAGTGGAAATCATTTGGTACATCAGCAGCAAGTCAGAAAATTTCACCGATGAGTCATATATTGGAAATAAGAATAGACACAAAATTACACTGCAGATATGTAACTTAAAACATCCATTAAATTCCTTTCCTCACTCTCTCTTTATCCCCAAAGAGGAGAAAATAATAAATACATTTGATAGAAGCTATTATTATTATAGCTATTATCATAAAACTTAGAAGTTAAGGACTCAATCAGTTATTATAGATTTTTAATATGTTTTTAGAAAGTTATTTCTACATTTATTTTAGATTTTTTTTTTTTTTTTCAGGAATGACAGATTTTCTGGAAAGATATAGAAAACTGGCAGACGTGTAATTTTGTACTTCTGACTAGTAAATAACCATGTTTTACAATTACAGTGCAGCTTTTTATGTGCACAAGAAAGCCCCATTCAATGAAAAATAAAATGGTGGCATTAGACTCCAGAGGCTTCACAAACATGGCCTGCATTGTGGAATAAGAAGCTTTCTCTTCCTCTTCACCACTAGCTTCTTTTCTTCACATGTTCAGATGCCTCGCTAAATTACAATGCATCCAGATCCTGAAAACAAATCATTCCCACGCCCCTCGTGTTTCTTCCTAACTACTTTTCTGCTGTTCTGCTTTCCTCTCTTTCACAATCATAATCTCTCACTGCCAGAATGAGTTAATGAAATTGCAAATGCCAGGCAGCAATTTAGTCTAGAATCAATCAATGCAGATGTGATGAGCTCATTTTGATTACATATAAAATTGTGATTTAATGTTTGGCTGGGACCTTGTGGTTATTACAGTCACTATTGATGGGGGTTATGAACAGGCAAGACAGAAGTGGCTATTCAGATGAGTTATTTGTTTTTTGATGGACTATGAAAAGAGCCACAGGATAGGATGCTAATGTGTCAGGGTAATGAGTGTATGTACAATATTGTGAGTCTAAGACCGATTCTTGACCTTTGTCATTTCTCACTTCCCCTGTTCTTTCCTAAACACTCTGCTTTATCCTCTAATTAGAGGAGCTAAAAATTAAAAGATAAATGTAATGTGTGCCTTCTGGTGGCATTGCCGCAGTCTTTACTTTTTTGTTTTTGCTTGCAAGGTCATGCTCAGGCTATACAGTTTTAGCCGATTTTCCACTCGCCAACAGTTTTTTGGATATTGGCAACAAAAGCCCCAGATCAGAAGCAAATCTGTGCTCACTTGTGTAGGTGACAATCTGTGTGTGAACTGTTCAAAGACAGAATCTGAGAGATGCACAGATGCATCAGAGAGACCCAAGAGATACTGGCGTAATATCTGGACCTGTCAGGGAGTCCAAATCCTGCAGTGTGAAATGCATTGTGAACTACAATGACAGCAGCGACGAGCTCCAGCCAATGAGAATGCAGGAGTGGGGCTTAGGGAAACTGATCTGAAAAGAATCAGATAATGGAAAAAGCAAAAGGACAAACTCAGGCTAGCTGAGGAGGGGAGCACGGCTAACTGGAGGAGGGTAACAAATGAGCACAGATCAGAAAATGAAGGCTTCCTGCTAAAACATTTTCACTTGTATAGCTTAAAATTAGAAATAAAATCCTGCCTCTAATAAAAGCTTGGTTGAGGTAAATAAAGGCCCTGGCCTCTTTTTGAATTTACATTATGTGCTCCAACTTTGCATTAGAGTAAAAAATTTGGCATTGCTCTGTAATAGTGAGTAATAACTGCAAACCACAGCCTTTTCGCATATCTGTAATGTCTGTCTGAAGGACCTGAGACCTCATTTGTGACTTGCCCTAAAGAAAACTTAAATACTCACACAAGACAAAATTACTTAAGAAGCTTTTCACAGTTATGTGGAATCAATAAAGAAGATTTAACTTGCTCTTAAGAGCCACAGTAATGGCTGGCAAATGTGGGACTGTTGGCCTCTAACAGTCTCGCCTTATTGTGACCTTTTCTATGTGATATTTAAAAAAGTGAAATAAAGAGACTCATTAATAATTACCAGCAGAATTCATAAAATTAAAGTGTTCAAGGTTACTGCTTAGCTGAAATGTCATTGTAGTATAGTGTGTGTCCGTGTGTGATAGAGACATAAGTGCTTCAGTGTGACAGGCTCACTAATAATACATGACACACACACTCTTTGGTTGCTGCAGCTGTTGCTTACCAGGACATAAAATATATCTCTGTGTGAGCTATTTAGACAGACTCAGAAAGCAACAGTGTTTTTGTTAAATGCACAACTGAGCTGCTGCTCCAAGGGTAACAGTGTCAATGTTTGCAGTCAAATTATACAATATTAACATTAGATATGGGTTTATTAAGTTAAACGTGAATTTTTCATATTTACACATTTTACCATTTCCTGTCTTATTGAAAATTGTTTTACCCTTGGAGACGAAATGGTTTTAGCGTGTGTAAACATCACGGCAAAGTCAGGAAAACTGACCCTTGTGACATCATAAGAGTTAGTTACATCCTGTCAGTGCTGACAACAAAACCACCAAAAACCCACTCCTAGAACCTTTAATTTGCCTCAGCTTCTAGAAATGTTTTTAGTTTTCAAACTTCTATCTTCAGCACCAACAGGAAGATGATGTCGTAGGGGTCAGTTCTCCACATCTCCCATTTTTCAAAAAGTCTTTATACAGTTATTTTTACAGGCTAAATCATGCCTTACATGGCCAACAAACTGAATTTGATATGTAAAATTGGTGGAGTCCCCCTTCAGTTAAGATTATATTCCATTACTTAACACGTGTCATGTGAAATAAAGGGTCTAAAGTACCATTTTCCTCTCAGCCAATTTCTACTCATGGAAAGCATGCAAGTTTAAACACTTATGACTTTAATCAAATTTAGCATGTTACTCTGACACCTTTTTTTTTTCCTATTCACAGAAAAACAGGTTGTCAACAGAATAGCTGTTAAAAATGGATTCACCCCAAACTAATTTGCCTGGGATAGTTTAGCTCATAAGGACTCTAATTTTCTTTTATTTCATTGTTTGAAGTGGAAAAGACAGCTATTTCCAATTACAGGTGTTCACGTTTGCTGATTTTAACTTTTGAAATTTTGTTTAAAAGAAGATTCTTCCATTTTTCTAACCATTTTCGAGGGTTCATCAGGGTTTGGGTCATGGAAGCAACAGGCTAAGCAAAATAGCCCAGATCTCCCTTTCCATAGCCATGTCCTCAAGCTCCTACTGGGAGATCCCAAGACATTCCCAGATGACATATGTAAAATTCCTCCAGTGTATTCTGGGTCTGCACTGTGGTCTCTTCCCAGTTGGGTGTAACTGGAATATCTAGATCCAGGAAGCATTGTAACTAGATGCCAGAATAACCTAAGCTGGCTCCTTTAAATGTGAAAGAGCAGCAGTTCCCCTCTGAGTTCCTTCCTGATGTCTTAAAAGATCCTTAAAAGATCAGGAGAGTCCTAACACTCATTATGGTGTTTGCATCTTCAATCTCATTCTTTCTGTCACAACCCAGAGTTTATGATGACAGGTGAGGGTTGGACAGTAGGTCTTTGGTTTTTGCAGATGATGTAGTTCTGGTGGCTTCATCAGGTTGTGACCTGCATGCCAGAAAATGATGGATATTTCCCTTCAGGTGGGGAGTGAGTTGTTGCCCCAAGTGAGGGAGTTCCAGTACTGTATCTTGGGCTCCATGAGTGAAGGCAAGATGGAGCATGAGATCAATAGGCTGATCTACAGTGATAGACGCGACTGAGAAAGACGCATTACTATTTAAAGCAGAACTGTTGCCAACCATTTATGCCAGCTGTCTCTGCAGAAGGTGCATGGGTTATGATGTTGTATAGTTCACTGATTTGTGATCAGAATTACAAATTTCTTTTACATAGCAATCTTGTGGTAAAAGAACTGATGGCTTCTCTAATGCTTTGAATTTTATCTCTAATAAAGGAAAAAAAAAAAAACCCCAGCAGCATTTCATGGTGGAAAGGAGTTTTGATACCGTTCTGTCAGGAATTATGCTGCTTGTGTGCAATTTTGCTTACCATTATATTAAGTTTCATTCATGCGTACCCAGATTTTATGTGGAAATAAGCACACAAGTACAACTACTTAAGTATAGTTCTTAAGTAAATGTACTTAAGTTACTTTCCACTTCTGTATCAAGGAAATTCTGTGAATAGTTTCACTTGTTTTGTTGAAGACACCCTCAATAGATTCATCAAATGCAAAGAAAATAGCAGAAGTTGAAGAAAGCTGAGAGCACAAGTGTATACAGCTTTATTGACAGTTTGCATTATAAAGTATTTTGCCATTAAATTCCTTATAAACTATAAACAGAAAGAGAAGGCCACACACTAGAGCTGAGAGAGTAAAAAATAAAAGCAGCTTTTGAAGAGAACTGGCGAGGTCCTGGACAGAAAGAAAGCTCCGGAGAAGGAATTTAAAAAAAAAAAAAAAAAAAAAACAAGAGCAGAGAATGCAAGGGAGGGAGGAAAGCAACAGAATGAGCGACATCAGCCTTCATAGAAGGACACAATACAGCCCTCAGGCAGCGTCATGGTTAGGAATTGCTGCAAGAATGGCTGTCATTACATGGGAAAAAAATTAGGATATTTTTTAAATGCAAAATAACATATGCACGATTTCTACTTCTTGATACTCCTTTCACCAAAACACATCAAATGTCGTTTCCTTTGCTTCAGTTGAGCCGTTCCCTCAAGTGGTATGAACCCAGATTCTTCAGCTGAGGTGAGCGCCTTTAGTTCATTACAGCAGAAAACATAATGTCTCCAGACTGATTCTGATGCTCAAACCAAGATGATAAAACAATGCGGGGTAAACTCAGGGAGTTCAGATATCAGACGCCACACCAAATGAATCTCCTGTAAACTGGAGAATGCCATTTGCCGAGGTTGCTGTGGCTAGAAAAAAAAAAAAAAAAAAAAAAAGACTAAATCCTCTTTATGATGTTGGAGGCTGCAAGGTCTTAGAGGTGGCAAGCATGGCTCGCACCCTGGCCATCAGATCCTAAGAGTGGTTTGGGGAGGAGAGGTGGGAAGAAAGAAAGAGAGGGAGGGAGGGAGGGGGAGAGAGAGATCAGTTCAATGTCATGTCAAAAAGCAACTACTTTTCATGTGTTATAAATGGCCACAGGCAACTAAAAACCTCAGGTAGAGCACGTAGTTCAGTTGTACAACCCATCACGCTAAATCCCGGTAGAGCCCTATTTTCTCAGGAGTTTGGAGACCAAACCAGCACCAGGGATGTGTTTTTTTTTTTTTTTTTNTTTTTTTTTTTTTTTTTTACACCAACGTGATTTGGTCTGGTTCAATCAGAATAGGGTTTGTTTTCCATCTTGGTATGGTTTGTTGGGGCAGGACTGAACACAGCAATTGGACCTGGGTGCAGACCAAAACAGCATTATCGAGACCGTTTTAAGGACGTATTCTTTGTCCAGTTTTTGTCTGAACATGACGCAGACTACTTCTGAACCAACTACCAAGCAACCAAACTGAACCAAACCAAGTCGTAAGTGATACATTACCGCAATTTACTTACTTACTTCACATTTTAAAAATTTACCGCCTTCAGAGCAAACAGGCTACAGGTCTGAAAACACCCTAAAAAGTAAATATTTGGACTTACATCTGAAAGGTTATATGAGTTCAATGAGACGTTCATATTGTTCCACTGCTATTTCTAACTATACAAACTATATTAAAATTAGCTGCAGTGATTTTATTTTTTGGTATGTTGTCCTCCAACAGTCTAAAATGACCTAATTTATAGCTTTAACACATGGAGATAAATTTACCTTATGCCAAACACCCAATCCTTAATTTCTCTGCAAACAGACTAAAAATGTGAAACACGTTTTCATTTTCATTTTCATTTTCCTGTCCCTCCCTTTTCAGGTAGATATGCAAATTTTGCTGACCGTGGGCCAAATGCATGCATTACTGAACAGGAAGTGTTAATTTGGTTTCTCACAGTGATTCATGCACGCATGAACAAATAAGCGCCCTCCTGCTCTCCTGACAGACGAGACAAATTAACAGCTGTAATCACAGAGGGGTGGAGCTGTCATCAAATCATTCAAAAGGCCGTTTCCCTCTGAACCCCTGAGTACCACACACACACACACACACACACACACACACACACACACACACACACACAGAACAAAAAGTGGACAACAGAGTATACTTAATGTTGAAAAACAAATGTTGCTGCAAATTATAATGCAAATGAAAACTACCTCACTAGTTTAAATGTTTCTCAGCTGCATTTATAAAATAGAACTAAATCTAATCATATTAACAACTCATCACATATATTAAAATTACACCTATTAAACACACAACACAACTGACTGTATTAAAACATACTGAAAATTACAAAAAGGGCAACAACAAAGAATATCTTCTAACTTTTATCATTAAATTGTTCATAATAGATTTACTTTGGTCCAAACACGAAGTCAGCGGCGACGTATTTAACATCAATATGATACATTTTGGAATGTATGTATTTTATGTTTTATTTTATCTTATTTATTATTATTACAATTATAAGTATATAAGTAAATAAGGTAATATTATAACATTATCTTATTTACTTATTTATTTATATTCCTCCTCAATTAAAGTGTTGCTTTCCTTTGTTCTTTTTGCTTTTTCAGTGTTGTTTTAATGTATTTTGCCTTGTGTAAAGAACTTTGAATAGCCTTTGTGTTTGAACAGTGCTATACAAATTTGCCTTGTCTTTAAATTTTTTAGTGGTAATCACATCAGGTTTGGTGGGTGAGATGGTAAACATTTTCCACAGAACTCAGACGTTTCACTGAGTTTGACCTGTTTTCAAAACTTCAAATGGGTTTGCTAAGGATTTCAACAGGTTTAAACCAGGCTGAACTTACAGGACTTTTAAAAACCTGAATCATGTTGCATCATACACAAAAAGAAATTTCAAAGATTTTTTTCATTTATTTATTTTATGTTTTTTTTTGTTTTTTTTTTATTTTTTACCAATTACATGATGCAAGATTACAAGAATGGTGCATCTACAAGCCATAAATAGGACGATTCCAGGAGAAGCTGAACCTTTAAAAACACCTTTGACTCACAGACACCTCTTAAAAGTTTTTACCAACTCTTCTCTTACGTCTCCTACATGCTGTCTGATTTTGAGCTGTGCTGCATGAAAGATAACGATCTTGAGAGAAACACGAAAAGAAAAAAGAAATCCACAGATATGATTTAACGCTCTTGTGACCAAAGAAAGCCTGCAACAGTAACAGAAATTTAACACCAAAATCTCACAGCATAACTGCTGCTGTGAGCCACGTCTATAAACCAGCCAATAGGAATATGCTATGAAATGTCATGAGGATGTTGTGGAGGTGGAGTGCAAACGTTCAGCTCCCTTGCTGCCTGCTCTAAGTTTTTTTTCTTTTGTTTTTTTACTTGCTTGTCACATGCTAAGTTTCACCATGCATTTATCTCACAATCTAACATGCATCAAACCTGATCTCATACCCAGACACGTCACAAACATCACTGCAGACACCCATTTCACAAATCTGTGTCTGCAGTGTGATGTGCAGTGAACTTATAAGGTCGCGCTAATCAAACACTCTACAGAAGCCTTTAATCTGTAAGGTTAATCATAGATTTCATAGACAAGTTTCCCTAAATCTTGGCAACTCTTTCCCCGCTTTCACTGTCCTTTATTGTCTCTTGGCAGGTGCGATTTCAGATAATTCCCCCTTATCGTTTTTCTTTTTTCTGCCATTGACTATTTCAGAAAATAGCTGAGTAAACGTTCCAAAGTTTAACTCGCATACATCATACAGGTTTGTAATTGTCAGAATGAATGAAACCAACTTCATCTGACAATTCCAGACTTGGACCACATTTCTTCTACAATTGTGGAGAAGGGTGAGGTGAGTTAAATCTTCCTGAACTTCCTGCAGTCTAAAGGCCTTTTTACACCAGACGCGATGTGAATAAGCGGCACGAATATGCGAATACTGTCACATCAAAACACACACCTGTCATGACTCCTCGTCAAAAAAGTTTTGCGGCACAAAAGGACATTAAGATGAATTCAACATCATCACTGGATTCAACATCATCCAGTGATGATGATTTGGTGCTGATCCTGTTGACAGAAAAGAAGAGAAAACGTTTGTGGATTCATCCAATTCTGAAAGGAAGGAAAAGGGAGTTTCACTGTCTGACAGGACCTGAAATTTTACCATGACAGACAATATTTCAGGATGCTGGAGGGCCAATATGAACATGTCCTGGAGATGCAAGCTCCACATCTGAGGAGGCAGAGGACAAATTTCAGGGAGCCAACTGATCCAGAACAGTGTATGGTGGTGTGTCTCAGCTCACATTAATATTTGAGCGCAGTTTTATTATACAGTCCATGCATAAAGGTGCACACGCCGGGTGCTCAGTGTGCCTTTATGTGCACTCTGTAGGCACATGGACTGTGCACAGTGGATGAACCTGGCCTTTATGCACACCGTGTGTGTCATTAAGCAGACTGCATCTATAGTAAAACTGTGCTCAGATGCACGCCGTCAACATAAAACGTGACGTGATGCCAGTTTTGATTGGTTGATCCTCTCTTGCTGCAGGCGAAAGAAGGAAAAAAACTGACCTTGGAGCAAATAAAATAAATGCTGCATTTTCGAGATGCGAAATTTCGCCTTGTATGTGTATATTCTCATTAACAGATGTAGTTTTTAACTGACACAATATACAGTATCTATGCTTAAAATCACATTAAATATAAAACGGCCTTAAGTCTCGTCTATTATCGATCAGCTGTTATATGAACTTGTCTGTCTCTCAATCCAGTCATGATTTTCACCAGTACTCGGAGTACTCAGAGGCTGTCTGATGTCAGGGATCAGCTTAGAGAGGAGTCTAAAGTTTGTGGAATCAGACAGGAAGGAGGATGGACAGGCCGAGCGTCATCCAGCCTCATCCTTTTTCCCCTGCTCTCTCACTCTCTTCTTTCTCTGTGGTTGCCTTCCACCACCATCCCTCTCTTTCTTTCTGACTTGAAGCCCACACAGAAGTTTGGAACTGTCCTAACTGTAGAAACCAGCTTTTGCTACAGGACGTAAACCTGTTGCCACTGTGTTCACACCAACCTGAACTGTGGACTGTTACTTAGCGTGAGGAACATGGACGGCATATCCTGTACACTTCTGAAATCGTTTCTAGCTGATATCCACAGAATACTTGACAAACTAATGCTAAAATCGACAGAATGGTAGCTCCAACTACATTTTTTTTAATCTCAAAAAAAAAAAAAAAAAAAAAAATTACAATGTTCACCCACTGCAGGTCAAAAGGCCACTCCTAATACCCAGCTCACTGTACAATATTAATATTCATGAATAAATTTGTATAATTTGATGGGTAAATACCTTATCCTGTTTTTCATAAAAACAAAACCTCTGCTCTTGTATTCTGGCTGTTGGAAGCTTTGCAGCACCAGTAAGTACATACATGAGTGATGCTCACACTTGTAACTCTGGCAGTGTTGTGTATGATCAAAAAAAAAAAAAAAAAAAAAANAAAAAATGCATACTAGTCTCCAAAAAAGACGAGTAACAGAATAAGCCCCCCCCCAAAAAACTCACAGTGGAGAGTGTGGCAGGACAGAAGACAGGCACAAAGATAACCAGGAGAAAAAGGAGAGATGGAATGAGGCGTATATCAACCAGCCACCCTCAGGGAAGAAGAGACCATTAGGCAGATGTGGATGTGGCGAATTATTCAAGATGTGTTTGTAAAACATCACAGATGGGGCATGAGTAGTTAATGGCTGTGAATCTGTGCATGGTGCAACAGCATGTTTTTATTGGCTGGTTTTAGTTGGGCGCGCTGAGATGTGGGAGCAGTCAGAGATGCTGTGTGTTGTGTGTGTGTGAAACAGTGAGAACGTGAAAGATGTTTTGGATGTTTCTGTGCTGAGATGCATCAAGAGATTTATGATTTGCACTTTTGCGTCTGTGGTCCATCTGGTGAATAAAGACCAGCAGCTCAGTCTAACATGCTCGCTGTTTCTTCTTTCTCTTTGTCTCAGTCACACATACACGCTGACACACACACAGACATGTGGCCTGAACAGAGAATAGGCTGCAAATTCTGTCTTGACAGTATATGATGCTGCGCTCAGAGCATAGTCAGCGCTCCCTAACCTTCATCAGGTGAAGTCTGAAGCTTTCTTGGATTCTGGCTGATGGTGTCTTTCTGAATTCTCTGCAGCACTGGTCTTCTAACAACTTTTTTCAAAAAACTTACAATTTTCTCTACGCTAAGTTGAAACAGACAAACAGGGGGTTTCTACTGTGCAAACACGGCAAATCCAGTTCCCATGCCAGCTTTTTTTCGGCCTCCGGTAACTGTCTGGTGTGGAGCGAAGGAATGATGACATCACGGGCCAGGAGGCAGGACATGCATTGTCATTTACATGAACCATGAAAGTATAGAGACTGCAAGAGTCAGCAAAAGCAGTGCTGGATGATGAAAAAAACAAGAACAAAAAAAAAAACAAAACAAAACAAAAAAAAAAAAAANAAAAAAAAAAAAAACAGAGTCCATAAACTATGAATTAATGGACTCTGTTGTGGGGAGGAGGCCAGCAAACCCAGTCAAAGGGGCGTTAAAATTCAGCAACTTTTGTTGAATCCAGTAAGTGTTAATGTTGTGTTATTATAGCCTGAACATTATATCGTATCGTCACACTGTTCATTCAGCTCGCATGCTAGTTGAAATACAGGCTGGTTCTTCAAACGGTCAAAACTGAGCATCGGCCGAACACTAGCACCACTTTGGCGGAAAGGAGCTGATCGTATTTGACATCCTATATTTCACATTTAATTGAACAGAAACTTTCTTTTTGATTTATGACTTGAAATACTTTAAATAATGTATGCACGGGTTCTCAATGGGATTCAAATCAGAACACATAGCAGACCATGTCAGAAGAGTCCATTATTTTCATCTCAGACATTCTTGGTGCTTTTTGAAGTCTGTTTTCATTATCTTGCTGGAGGAAACTTGACCTGTGACTGAAACACAGCAATGGACAACGGGTGTACATTTTGCTCTGGTGCCTTAATAGTCTTCTGATTTTATTGTGTACAGTTTCAAGGCACCCAGTGCCACAGGCAGCAAAGCAACCCCAAAACATCTCTGAACCTCCTCTATGTTTCACTTTAGGTTTGGTACTTTCATTGAAAGCTTTGTTTTGTTTTCTGTCTTTGTAACATACATGGATGGATACTTTTCAATGATAGCTACATTACTTTCCAGGTTGTATTAGTTTACTAGAATGTATAATAAAGTGATACAGACAGGGCAAATAGTTTTTGCCCTGTCAGCTGATGCTATGGATTTACTCTCTGTGACTCCTTATTTAAGCAGATATTAGAAATTCTGCGCTGAAGGCTGATACTGTTTGCATACTTTGAGATCAGTCTGGAGAAACAATATATTCAAATATTGTATCATTTCATGCAGTGTAATGGCAGTTATGATATTGCTGACATTTAAGAAGTATTTATGAAAGAAATATTGTATGAAAACTGAGTCCGGTCAACTGGATTCAAGTTTTTTTTAATTCTGAAATGTTTCACCATTCATCCAAATGGCTTTGTCAGGCAGAAAAGTCCATTAAAAAAAAAAAAATTGAATTAAAAAAGTAAAACACAAATTCTATTAAAAAGTCTATATAAAAAGTCTATTCATAAAAGAAGTTTATGATGATCAAGGCTACACATGCAAAGATGTTATTTAAAAAGATCTCAGAACTGGAGAATTCTGGACATATCTTTCATCTTGTGTCTGACTTGCATCTTTGAGGTAATTGAATTTGATATCTGATGTTTTTCCATGTGAAAATTAAGTGAAAGAGAGCAGCAAATGATAACACTGCATAATCCAACTAAAATACTTAGTGTATCTCATATTACAAATGAGCAGTAGTATCACAGGAGAGGCTAATGGATATTTTATGATGTAGCTCTTATTCGAAGTCATGAGATTATACATCAGAAATTATTAAGACATCTGTTTACACATTTGCTGTGTTACTGACATTATGATAATTAAACAAAAAAATGTGAGGACATACACAAGATAATCAGCATAACCACAAAAGACACTACACTATTTTTTAAGAGACAAGGGGATTTGTGACACTAAAGTTTCTGACCTGTACACACACACACACACACACACACACACACACACACACCAAACACTTCCTTCCTACCATCCGCTTTACAATCTCTAATAAACTCCAACCAATTATATCACCCATTGTCCTTGCAGAAATGGTACGGTCTGTATGCATGCGTTTGATTGTGATGCATTTCTGAGGGGGCATGATAGCAGCTATAAAGTGGACATTATAATTTCACACACGTTGGAGTGGAGGGACGTGCATCACAGTCAGAATTCATTGGCGTGTCTGAGGTTGAAATGTGAGTGGAATGTGTGTAGCACTGCACAATATCTCTCTTATTGTGAGCTCTAAAATCTTATCAAAAACACAGCACATGATAATTAAACACACTCCCACCACATCTATCAAACCTCAGCCATTTTATAAATTAAAAGTAGTTTAATTATATTCCTCAAATAATGTTAACTCTAATGGAAATCTGGTGCGATTAAGACGTTGTTATTGTCAAAATCCATTTCAGAGTGGGCTAATGGATGGACAACCAGCTTGTCAAATTCTGTGCCACTATTAACAAAAAACTCTTTTTTTTTTTTTTTTTNTTTTTTTTTTTTTTTTTAAACACTTCAATGTGGATTACAGGTAACTGTGATGGTGGTTGTGATATTTACTCTGGTGGGGAGCTGACATGACTGGTGCAATTCACTAGGGGAACAAAGTGCTAGTGCTGCTGAAAAACGAGCAGTACATACAAAAAACTGTCTGGAAGCGGCTGCATGCAGAGCCGGTGCTTCGAGTCTGTTGAATTTTGATGGACTATGGTGTATTTTGCACCCAAGAGGAAACGGTGGCTACTGACTTGTTGGCAGAAGTACTCATCCAATCAGTCACCACATGCTCTGTTCACAAATCAGATTGGAAACCTGCAGTGAGTCTGTCTCAAAGGAGTCCACAACGCCTAAAACATAACAAAAAAAATACATAAACTCTAACGCAGAGGACAGATCAGGCACTTCTGACAGAAATAAAAGCCCTTAAACACTGCTCTTGATTGGCTAAACACACCAAATTTAGACAATCTTGTGTGGGAAGAATAGAAACAGATAGAAAATATGTGCTGGTTTAGGACTGGAAACCTGGGCTAGGATATGGTTCCTTTTTTTTTCTATTTTTTTAATCGATACTGGTGCTTTGACACCAGTTTTCCTCCCTTATTTTTTTTTATTACCTTTGTTTTTTTTAATAGAGAAAATCTACAAAAAAGAATATAATTTTTCAATGTACCACACTATCCTTCACTATGTTACCATCATATTAAACCAAAACTTGCAAGGCAACTAGGCACCGAGGAAGCTGATTGAATAAACGTGTATTCATATTTGCGGTAATCAAAAGATATTCAATCGATATTCACCCAACCGAGTATGAAACTGCAAATATGGGTTTACCCAAGATGCACAGATGAGTATATTGAATTAGTGCTGTTCTAATGACAGACTAATCTGCAGAAACTTAAAGCAGCAGAGTGTGACTTATGAAGAAATCACTGCATGAAAGACAGAGCAACAGAAAGGAGCAGCGAGACAGATGAATGCATGCTGTTAAATGCTCCTCTCTATTATCTGTCTGGTTTCTGTATCGACTTCGCCAGGGCTTTAGCTGACAAGAGGATGAGTAATTAATGGGTTCTTGGGATGAAGCACCATTTAACATAACCTACAGCACCTCAGATAGATGTAAAACAGTTCTCCCTCAGCTGCAGTTACACGGCTCAATTCCTGCTTCATCTGGCTCTCATCACAGATAATCCCTTTTCTTGTCCGAAATGAACTGAACTGGTGCCAGAAGTGGTGCCAATTAATCCGTTAGTTGATGACAGGAAATTAGTCAAAAATATTCACTTGGTTCAGTTTTGCAGATGTGAAGATTTACCACTTTTCTGCATTTTACTATAAATTGGAATTATTATTGTAAATTTAAATTAATTATTGCCTAGACTAAACAAGTAATTTAAAGATATACCCTTGGGTAAAAACATTACCTTAACAGATAAAACTAATTAGTTTTACTCCTGGCTTGAACTAAACAAAGGAAAGAAATCAAACTGATTATCTGGAGAGAAGTGTTTCCAACAGAGCACCAGTTTCCAACAGGGCTCCAGCGTGTTTATCTATTGTCGGGTTCAGCGGCCTAACAAATTTAACAAGGCTCAATAAATGTTAATTTTTGGAGACTGTGTTAACTTCTGGATGATCTCTAGAAGGAGCAGGTTTTAAGATTGACAACGTTTTCTAAAATCCTAAATCCCCTGACACTGTATTAGTTGCACTAATTTTCCAGCTTAAAGTGGGTTCAAGGTGTGTGTAGGTTTGGGCTCCTGTGCTCGACAGCCTGCTAGTGCCAGTCAGAAAGTTAACATTTGATTAACTCAGTTTGTTGTGATATGTAAAAGATAGATTTTGGTAGATGCAGTGTATCTCCCTGTCCAATTATAATTATTTCCGATATGTATTTATACCCTCCTGCATGCCTATGGAACCACAATAATTCAGTTTAAAGCTGGGAATGCTTTCGTTAAATGCAAATAAATCACAAGAAAAAAAAAGTGACTGGATTGTGGCCCTTAGCCCATCCCTCTGTTGTTGCCAGCTATCCGTGATGGCTCTGGCTTTGGTGGCTGCAGAAGCAGTGGTCTAATCAAAAAAGGATTCCCATATGTACCACAAATATCACCAGAAGAAAGAAGAAATCCTCTGTGCTCCATTTTTCTTTCAGTTGTCAAATACCCATGGATCTGTGTCATGATTACACATCTGAAAAAAACTCATGTGCACCCATTAAAAAATACAGAAAATAGCCCTCTGGGCTGGTTAATGAACAGTGTGAGATGTTTCATCATTCACTTTTTTTTCATGTGGAACAAAAACTCGACATCCTTATAAATGAGGACGTCTTTGAGGACATCTGCTCAGAGGGTGTCTTTTTTTTTTTNTTTTTTTTTTTTTTTTGGCACTCTCAAGGTGTTACTGCAGTGTAGTTTTTGAGTGGCAACAGCTGAGTGAGTCAGAGAACCACACAAGTAGAGAAGAAGCAGACTTGTGATATCACAGCTCAGTCCTTCACCTCCACCTGGTAACGGTGGCTCTAGTTCAACAATTCAAAACATCCTGTGATGAGCTGCTTCAATTGTGAGCAAGCAAACATTTCTTAGACTGGCAAAATATTAGCACATAGCCAATATAGCACTGGTATCAACCCTATCCCCTGTGAGGGTAGCAAAAAAAAAAAAAAAAAAAANAAAAACAAAAAAAAAAACAGGGCACCTTATAATAATGTAATCCAATTTAACAA
Source organism: Lucifuga dentata (assembly GCA_014773175.1). Lineage (NCBI taxonomy): Eukaryota > Metazoa > Chordata > Actinopteri > Ophidiiformes > Bythitidae > Lucifuga > Lucifuga dentata. The sequence continues at coordinate 47,844 of VXCM01000715.1, forward strand.
CACAAACTATATTTTTAACTATTACTATGGAATCAATGTCTCTTTGACAGTTTCAACAGACAATGAACATCAGAATCTTCAAAAGGTTTTTTTTTTTTTTTTTTTTTTTTTTTTACAGGCCAATGTCACTGTATTGTATTATACTGTACATGTATTATTACTGTGATCACCCTCTGTATTCCTGACACCCACTCATCTGCATGAATACAACACATCAAAACTATCAGGCATGCAAAGCTGTCAAGAGGCATGCACATAAATAGACACATGAAAAAGCAAACAATATGAACACCAGTATGCATGTACATATGCACATAGCCAACCAATTAGTGAGGTACAGATATGTTTCTGTCGCTACAGCCTGCAAACAAACATGAGTTCAGGTGACAGAAAATCGTAAGCTGTAGATGAAAGACAAATACAACTATCAGTTAAGCAGGGAGACATACAATCATGATATTCAAATCCAGAGATAAGACACACGGTTCTTCATGGCTTAAACAAACTAAGCTTCCTGGAAGTGTTCTACAAACAATGATGAAGTGAAGTATATGGATTAAAAAGTAATTACTGCTACTTAAAGAAAGATAGAAACAAAGAACACTACCTGAGTGATTTTGGATTGAACAGATGATACTATGGATGAGGACACTGCTTTGTCTTTCTCCAGAGAATCAGCCCTATGGAGAGAAGGAAGTCACGTTAGCAGGAGGGACTATGCTGTATTCATGGCATCTTCTGAATGCTAGGCAGGGAGCAAGGCCAGAAAGCCAATGAGAAAAGCGAGATAGAGGAGAGGCAGAGAGGAAAGAGAGGAATAGCATATGAGCGTGTGAGGTGTAGAGCTGTAAAAAAACAAAAAAAACAAAACAAAAGTTGCAACCACTACAACATCAAAAGAGTAAGAACTCAGACAAACTAATTCCATGTACCAAAACCCCTATTAAATTCATCTTCATGACGCTGTCAAAAGCTTTTAATTTCTCTTATCTTCTAATGTTTCATAAATTAGAAAGTGGTACCTTAAAAGAAGTATTGTCTGTATTAGATTGATTAAACAATACGCTTCTGTTTGTATGGGGCTTCAGTTTAGAGGTAACTGTCCCATTATTTGGTAGAGGGAGTTTGGTACATATTAGTGTATTTTATGTGTGTGCATGTCACTGTGTATGTCAGGGCTAAAATCGGTGTATTACACCCCTTTCACACACATACACACAACCTGGAAATATTATGGTACCCTGTGCTGATCTGGGTCCATTCCCTTCTAATTTGCAGAAAACAAAATAGATGCACCATTAACCCACAGTACATTTGTTAGGTTTTAGCATGTAATATTGCTAATGGAGATCCTTTCACACTTTCATTTTTCTACTTGTGCTTCCTCTAAAGTGTTAGTTCTCTCAGCAGGCTTTGCTCTGACCTCTACCCTTTGCTCAATGAAAATAAATTATCTCTTTAATGGTTATTTTGCCCCTTCAAAAGGTTTTTTTTTTTTTTTTTTTTTNTTTTTTTTTTTTTTTTTTTGCACAGTGGGAGATTTGCTTTCTGCACAGCTCCACCCTAAACATGCCCATCAGAACCTCCAGACAGAATACACAAATTGTTTAGTCTGCTGTCAGTGTCTCAGAATACCAATGCTGCACAGGAATATTACTACTGACACCTAACTGCAACTTAGATACATCATTCGTAAATAAAATTGCTGTTGTGGTACTTACTGTAAATATTTGCACTTTTAAAGTGGCACATTCTGCAGTTTGGAACAGAGAAACAGTTATGATTGTCCTGACAATTTTTCCTCTTTCAATATTTACATTACAAAAATGCTCACCATGTACATACTCATTTTCATGAACAAATGAGATACTAAACAGAATATGAAGATAACTTTTTCTTCCTCTTCCTTTACTGAAGTGAGAAATGCATACTTTCTAAGATTACTTGAGAGCAGTCAAGCAAAACTATAATATTAGTAGAATTACACTGACAATGTTTGCACTATTGCATCACGCTTTATTGAATTGTATTGTATCGCCCTTACATTATACCCAGACATACCCGAGCTGTACCTGATTGAATCGATCTATTAGCTGCTTAAATGTATCCAGATGCATCCAATCATTCATATGTGGCAAGATACAAATCAAATCAGTCTCACTGATGAGCTGCTGACCCCTTCCCTACTGGCTACATCCTGGTGTAAAGGCATACATATGCGTATAATCAGCCATGTAAAAAATTTGTTTTATTAATATGTTTCTCAAAGTGAGAGGATGATGATTCATCTGTCATTGCTTCCCGGCATAATTTGATTGTGAGTAATTTTTTTATTAAACCTGCAGTAATATCACTGAGAGTGTCTGAAGTAATATGACCACTCAAATTACAAAAAACATCATATTACATTATAGCACAGACACAGATCTTCTCCCATCACTTCACCCCCTACTTCTTCTATTTTCTGTCTCTATAAACTCCTTTGCATAAAGCTCCCTCTTACAAGTCCACAAATACTTTGGCAAAAAGATAGGCTCACTTTCAAAGTCGCCGTTATGCTGTCCAAAAGAAATCCGTACATGCTGTGTCGTTGATTAAACTTTCATGTGTAATTTTTATATTCACGGTTCTCTGTACATTTCGAAAACATGTTTCATTTTTGTTCACAGTGGTGTGGTGCCTCAACACTCAACAGGCTTTCCTTACTTTGGATGATGGGCGTAGAATTTTGTTTTATGAGAGACTGAGGGGGAAGGAGGAGTGGGGTGGGTTAGATGTCAGGTTCTTTACAAGCTGCCTACATTCTGCCCACATTCTGCCCTGTAGCATTGTAAAACCAGTTAATTTAGTGGATATTTTCTGTCTTTCACTGAAATATTTATAAAGTAAATCAGCAACCCCAAGACACCAGATGAGCAAACTTCCATTGTCCAAGCCAGCAACATGTCAACCTGCCCCCCCGAAAAGCCTCTGCCCACTATGCACTGCACCAGACTTCTACCCTTTGCCTTATAGATGATAAGCCTTCAAGGCAGCAGTTCATTCTACTTGATGGGTTAAGCTGAGCTGTGAGAGTCTCACAGCCAGATGTCTGAATACCTTTTTGACTTAATGAAGACCTTAAGTTTGAACCGTATTGGCTCTAAGCCACATTATCACAAGATATTCTCCTCTGCCGTACTGGATTAGAATGGTTCAAACACTGGAGGTCTGGGATGCTGTTTTCTCCATGTCTTTTAGACAATATTTCTTTCCAACTTACACTGAAACAGATCACACAGATTTAAAGGTTTTATCTTCTATCTTCATCTTTTATCTTTATCTTATGAACGACATTAGAAGGCCTATGTTTAATGAAAAACCATATATTAGCAAATTTAGTCAACTGGATGGAACATCACATAACTACCAGTATGCAAATTGATGTTGGCACATTTGACAAATACTTAATTCAGTATGGAATAACTGTGCATTAACAACACGAGAACGTGATGCAGAATTGCGTGCTTATATATCAAAATTAACAGCAAAAAGTTAAGTGGTTGTCAAAAGCCTTAAAAGTAGAAATGTAATTGGTCTACACCAATGCTGTCTGCATTTTGGTCTCCAACAGGCTTTATCGGCACAGTTTTTTGACAAGTTGCTTTAAGTAATGAACTAGTAAATTTGGCTGTACTACATGATTTGATTCATGTCAGACAAAAGCTTCACAGGTTTGGAGGCAACAATCCACTGGTATAAATAAGTCTAATTTTAAAGTAAACAGTATATATTTTCTCATCTGTCAGCTTGAACCCCAGGCCCTCCCAATGACCTTTTCTTTTCTTCTAGTAAAGAGACTTTCAGTTGAACCTAAGAATGCAATCAAAATGGTGAGCTGATTGACTGACAGGTTAATGGAGCATTACCTGGAGTGGGCCAGGCTGGAGGCGGGGCTACCTCTGCTGGGTGAGGAGTATGGTGATAAGGAGACGCCAGCAGTGTGCACATGCCCTGAGCTTCTCCTCTTTTCAGAAGGCGACCTGGAGACAAAATTTAAACTAAATATACAGTCTAGAATAGACTAATTGTTGGTGAATACATGTCTGAATTTTATGTGTTGATATATGCACTACTAATGAGTGCTGAGCAGTGTTAAGTGTATAATTTTGAAGGGGAAAGCAGATGTTCTACTTCAAATGCAGGCAAAAACACCACACTGTGCAACAACTGTCAACAAGGTATAACATTTTCTGAAGGCACTTCACGGGAAAAACAGCACAGCCCTGCTTTAAATTCATGCAGGTAGAAGCTGCCCAATGAGTTGTCTTTTTTTTTTTTTTTTTTNTTTTTTTTTTTTTTTTTAGGCAGAAGATAGTATCATTAATTTTCTTTAATGACCTAGATTTTTCCTTTGGGATTCAAACACAATCCCAGCAAACTTTATGTTAAAGCTAGCCTTGCCAACATTTATATTTTGCGTTGCTCAATGCACAACAGATGTATGTACAATATTCTATACTCTAAGGCAGTGGTTCTCAATCCTGGTCCTTGAGTACACAGCATATTTTCCATCTCTCCCCACTCTATTCAACACAGTATTAGCAAAATCAAGTGTATTAAACCAATCACCATCTGGGAGGAAGGAGGAGGAAGGAGCTCTTGATCAAGAGATCCCACTTGATTTAGCTAATTAGATGTGAGGAGAAACATGCGAGATGGAAAATGCTGTGGCCCAGGAAGATCGGGATTGAGAACCACTGCTAAGGTTCCGCACTGGGTTTCTAACAATGTAATAAAAAAGCTCAGTTACCTAATAAAGATTGAACATGTAACAGTGGCAGCATTAGTGCCACTTGACAATACATTGACAATAATTCAATGAACCACTCAGCACAGCTGTATCTATAAACCCACAGATCTCCTTTTAGCCACGGACGAGTGACACCTGCTGATAGGTTTACCTGGATCGCCCCCTGGATAGGCTTGAGCTACTGCCAACATGATAGCGTTCCCACTCTCTCTCCTCACGTCTCCTTTCCGATGAGGGACCCCTCCTCTCCCTTCTACCTGGGGAGTGAGAACGGGACCTGCACAGAGGATAGAAGGACAATGATAGTGTGAAATGAAAGCCATAAAATTGTAGAAAACAGAGCTAGTGAATTTAAAAGGTGGACAAAGCAGATAAGACTACAGGAGAATACTAAGACTTGAAGACTATGCTCCCATCATTACTTGGACTATTTTTATATTACAACATACTGTATAGGCTATCAACATAAAAATGTAGTTCTTAGATTTATTTCCATAAGTAGTTAAATTCAGTTTCTCCCACTGACTAATCTGCAGAAGTCTTTTATAAAATGAAATTCCTACTGTTAGAGGGAAAGCAAGGTAAGCATTCTGCCTCTTTAATAACAATACTAGGCCAAGCTGAGTTAATATCAGTCATTTCTGTGCTGGCAAAATAAAGCGGTCTGGTCGATATAGTTCACTATAGTCTTACATATGAATGGCACAAACAAAGCTGCCTATTCTCTTCTCGTTATTTTCTTCCTCCCAATTCTTACCATAATCCTTTTGTCTAAAATCTTCCTTCAATAATTCTTTCTTGTATCGTCCATATTTTGTTCTCCCCTGTGCCACAACCTTTCTTTCACTCATCCATCTCCTCTAACTCGTTCATCCTCTTTTTATTCCTCTTTTATTAATCTACCTCACTTTTCCCCAACCTCTGTGTTTTTTCTGTACCTTCTGCCTCGGAGGAGATTTAGAAATATGATTATAAGGCTGATTCAGCCAATCCAAATTATCCAGCCATGGGCAATAACACCACAGAACAATTCCCAAGCTAACTGAGTGACAAAAACTCAATCACATAACCTCTATGTAAGAAAATATCATCAAGGAAATGTGCACCCAGAAGCAAAGGAACACAATGCACAGTTATTTCATGTCTAAAGCATACCAACATGCATGTGGCCTTGCACTGGGTAGCTACACAAGAGGAGGTCAGCTATATAATTTGGAAGAAAAACAGAGACCAAGAGCACAAAACAGTGATGAAAAGACAGATTTAATAGAGATTCCTCTTAATTTACAAGCACTGAAGGGATGGAGAACGGTCGCCTTTGAGCACTGCTCTACAATCACATGAACACAAAATTTCTGTCTCAAAACAGAAATTCAGAAGCGTGTTCAGGTTTGTTTGGTTTAATTATTATTTATCTGAACGATTCTTTTTATCCCAGCTAAACAATGTGGAGCTCAGATTTCACAAAACCTACAGCAACTAACCTTGGTTTATCATTTTTTGGGTTGAAAAAAAAAAAGAATCTGTATTTTTGTTTGAATTCTGTTTGAACCCACAGTCTGTGATTATACAGAAGGTGTATGCAGACAAATTGCCAGCACTAACAGAGAAAGAATGTCTGAGGAAGGAACAAAGAGAAAGCCAATGAGAAAGACAGGATGTAAATATAACATAAATGAAATGTTGAATTTCAGAGAGAGAGATGTAGCAAGAAAAGGGGAACAAGGGAAGTAGAGAGAACTGAAGGGACAGAAGGATAAAATCAGTGGTACCAAAAGAATTGGTTCATACAGGATGTGCAATGAAGGTGTATTGTTATAATGTTAATGACTGGAAGTTTTTACAACGGCTCAAAGCAGAGCTATGAATGTCACACAAAAAGCCTGCAGCAAAAGTTTTGTCATCTGGTTCATTTTCTCTGCATGGATTTCACAGCGAGGGGTCTATTTTAATGGTGTATTCAAAGACCAGCACAATGCTTTAGGTCTTTCTACAAGAACACCAAAGCACATCTGCTTTTTTTTTTTTTTTTTTTTNTTTTTTTTTTTTTTTTTTTGTTCACATGAGCACAGTGCACTATGTGAATTGGAATATAAATCTGAGGTTAATTATCTTCTCAAATAGCCACATTCCTTTTAAAAATTATGTGCGCACAAAATTACAATTCCTCAAAATAATCCTGTTTACCTGACTATGCACAGATTGTTAAATTTAGGGGAAACTGGAAAAAGAACAGCTGTTTTGTGAATCTAGCCCATCAAATCCAACCCAAAATCCAATGCATATACTTAGAATTTTGAACATTTTGATAAGCACAACAGAGTTTATTATTTTGCACTGGCCAGGTGGTTGTGCATGATTTAAAACAAGCTTATTACAAAAGAACACCTTGTGTAAATAGCCTTAGTAAATAATTGGAATAAAAGCTTCCCTGTACTGACTGATGCTTGACTGTTGAGCTCCAACATGCCCTTACAAAACATCTTTCTAGAAGTCAGGCCCAAATTGATGAAATTCAAAACAACAAGCACCTGAACAATTTGCTTGACTGGTGGAAAACTACATTAGCGAAAGTCTGCCTACTGTGCTCCAAACTGATGCATCGTTCTGTTTCTCACAGTTATGCAATGTTTGCTCTGAAAATCCACAGAAATCTCTGTAATACAATCAGAGACAATGTGACTACATGTTGTCAGTTTCGTGGATAGCTGTGATGTTATGTCTTACCGGGACCTGCGGGTTCTCCTGTAGGCACTGGGAAGGGAGTGTCTGCTCTTTGACCTCGACCTTGACCTCCTCTTATGTTTCTTCTTCTTTTTGTCTTTGTCTCTGCCTTTGCTCCTGTCGCTGCTTGCTTGTCTGGACGCAGCATAGGAGGATGAGGAGGACGAGCATGATGGGCCCTCCCTGCCTCTGTGGGCTCCTTGGCTCTCTATGGGGGTTCTTTGATTCTGGGGGCACACAAGCGATGCGGAAGACACTGGAAGAGGCTGGTGGTCAGACAGAACAGAAAGGGCCTCTTGCATCTAGATGCAGAAAGAGAAGGAGAGGAGCAGAAATAAATTAAGCTTTTAAGGTTTAAGATAAAAAGAAACTGCACATGTATTGACTGAATGAACCAAGGCTTGAACAGAATCGGCGCCCCTCGGTGACATTGGGAACATTTGAGTGCATCCCCATTGTCTCTGTGCATCTGTGGACAATCAATATGAGGGCCTGTCTACTTAAGGGGACGCAGGTGAAGCACAATGTCAGCTGGCGAAGAAAAGAAGCCATCTGTAACCAGACTGTTGCAGATGTGACTCATGCAATAACCAACGTGTCCATTCTTGTCAGTGTCTGTGTTCTTACTCATTAGCAAATGTTTGGTGCTGAAGACTTGAGAAAAACAATAAATGTTAAGCATTTAAATAGGGCAAAAATATATAATATATGTAATGCTTCTTGGAATTTGTAAATATAAACTGTTACAAATTAATGTTCTTTAGTCAGAAATAATAACAGTCTGCACCAATAAAAATGATCTGTGCCAGTACTGAAAACAGACAGTAGTCAATATAATTCATATAATATGTTCAGCATTTCATAAAAATGGTAATAATAGCACTAAATAAAATATATGCCTTTTAAGCATCATTATTGTGCACGGGGCACGCAAGTCATTATTATAATTAATACAATCATGCATGCCAAGTTGATAAAAATTAAAAACATACAAAACACTACATTAAGATGAACCATCTTCCAAAACATACTACTGGAGCTGTAAATTTTAGTTTTTAGAACTGTTTTTCCTACCGTCCAGACTGCTGTTGGTTTTAATTACTATTTTACTATTTAGTATTACTACTAAAGTTACTTAATTTCACTGAACCACCACGGAGCTGCACAGAAGAAAATGTATTTCTCCTCCAGAGAATGTAGTCACAGGAGAAAACTGCTTTTACCTAGAAATTAAACCAACCGTGCCTTCTACAATCATGCATAAGTGTTAGCAAGGGAAACATTAAAATTTAAGGTGTGTGCATTGCCTGAACATGTGATTTTAAAAGATGAGGGGATTTGGCAAAATAACACAAAAGCTAAAATACAATTTTATGTTTTGGAAAATAGTTGGCAGTAATGCTAATATGTATGCAGGTAGTATTTATTGGGCTCTAACATGCAAAACCACAGTCTGGTCCTTTAATATCTAACATGGTGATTATATGTGGGTTTGGTTACTATAATACAATCGTAATAATGAACTTACCGTGTTAAACAGAATATTTAAAAACCAGCAACATCATCCATTCCTTCAAAATGACTTGGTTTGAATAAAGGATGGTGGGAGGTTAAGAGGATCTATGATGGTGACAGGATGTGATGGTTCAGACAAAGACAAAATCCCTTACTCTCTTTGGATATTAATACTCATATTCTTCCCTCTCAAAAAAAAATTAAAACAAATTAACAAATAACATCCCTATGCAGCTTTACTGATTATAAGATGCTGTAAATTACACAACAATATGTAAGCTGCTGGCTTCCCACCCAGTTACAACTGTCAGCTCCAAAGTGGATCTGATAACCCACTGTGGGTCTGTCAGCTCATATTAGATTGGCCGACTGCTGTCTTCACACAGGAACGATCCATCATGGATTAAAGCCAACGCTAAATCTTTCAGGGGCCACCCATGTTGCATATGTATGCAGCAGCCATGGCACGATGAGGTATTATGGGTAAACACATTCATCAAATATCATAGTTAACATACTGTGTTCACATTAGCATAAAGGATATTAATGCCAGAATGTTAAGTAATGAAGAAAGGAAATGAGTGTGTTTGTGTGCGTGACTGTGGTGCAATCTATGCAAATAAACAACTGTCTGACTTAACTAAATAAAGCTGTTCTATCTCTCTCTAACACAACTCTCCCCTTTTCAATCACCTCTAACACCCACCCCATCTGCTAACATTTTTGGGTGGGTGTGGGTGAGTCATAAAACAGAGAGACAGAGAAGGGGGAAGTTAAAAAGAGAATAGGCAGGAAAGAAACAAGAGAATGAGTCTACAACAGAAGACAATCAATATGTGTCTAAACAGTTGGCAGAGAAGTAAAAGGAAGAGAGAGAGAGAGAGAGAGAGAGAGAGAGAGAGAGAGAGAGAGAGAGAACATATTGGGCTATAACATTCTAAAGAAGAGATAATTAAATGATAGGAAGTGCAGTTTAGGTTAAAGGCAGTACTGACATGTAGGAATCTTATCCTAACACCAGGCTGAGAAAATGTCAGCCCTCCCCCAATTGCTGTGCCAAGATATGGAAGAATGAACAACAAGAACCTGAACTCTGGGTCCAGAGAGGAGAGGAGAAGAGAGAGGAGAGAGGAGAGGAGAAAAGAGAGGAGAGAGGAGAGGCCATATGAATAAAAAGAAGACATTAAGACAGAAACACGAGAGGAGGAAGGCACATGTACAGTATATTGTCAACTAGCAATCAATAGCTGAAATTATTTCAAAGTTTTTGAAGATTAACTGTAAAACTTCCCCATGTTTTAGTTCCTGCACAGAGCACATCTATCAGAGCTCACAGCTGCAGATTAGCACCCATAAAATGCTACATCGTAGTGTGATTGGATGTGTAGACGTGTTAATGCTTCTCTACTGCTCTCCAATTTTAAAATCCCTGGGGGAAGTTAAAATACTCTTGTTTCTCAACAGAGACAATGGAAGAGAGGAGTTGTTGCAGGGACTCGAGCCTAATGTCATAAGAAGGTGTGACATTCTATGCCAAAAACAAAGTTGCATTGATTAGTAGAAAACATGTTTCCATCTGGATTTCTTTCAGATGACTCAGACAATTAACAGAAAAAATAATCACAAAGATTAATTGCAATATATAATATAGATAATTGGGAGAAAAGGAAGCAAAAAGCAATCCCGAAGATAAAACTCCCATTAATAATTACTGTATTGCAGAGTACAAGTTTNCATTTATTCGGGCTTGGGACCGGCACAAGGAGGACAATGGCTTGTGCCCTCTTGAGGCTGCATTATTGCAGAGTACAAGTTTAATTGGAAGAAACAGAAATCCTGTAAATCTGTCATTTAAATAAAGAGAAACATTTTCGATAGTTTCACATCTGGATACAGATCAACACAAAATATTCAGACAATCATGCTGACTAAGTCATTGTGTGCATTGATCAACAAATAATACCACAGTAAGAAGAGTGAGATACTCACCTAAGCGTTTGGACTCAGCCCAAATGGAAAGCCTATTGCTCACTGCAGGAAACAAACCACACATACTTACGCAACATCGCCAGACTCCGCCCATCCCTCTCTCAGCGTACCACTGAAGTTCTTATCCATGCACTGGTAACATCTCGCATTGATTACTGTAACGCCGTCCTCTCTGGTACCCCAGACAAACTTCTCCACCGGCTTCAAATGACCCAAAACTCTGCTGCAAGGATCATCTCCCACACCAAGTCCTCTGACCACATCACACCCATCCTCATCCAGCTTCACTGGCTTCCTGTTCACCAACAGATACACTACAAAATTCTACTGCTGACCTTCAAAGCCCTCCATAACCTGGCCCCTCCATACCTTTCAGAACTGCTCCATCCCTGCACCCCCTCCCGGTCTCTACGATCCTCCTCGGCTGCTCTGCTGTCTGTTCCACCCTTCAGACTCAGCACCATGGGTGCCAGAGCTTGCTCTGCACCCAGACTCTGGAACTCACTTCCATGACACATCCGTCAGCTGGACTCAATCACACACTTCAAATCAGAGATTAAAACACATCTGTTTAAATTGGACTATTCCTTGTAATTACATTAATCATGGCATTCAATCCATATTGTATCTATCCATACTGAATACTTTTATTTTAACTCTGACTTGATGATGTTTTAACTACATGTTGTTTTGTAAATGTTTATGTATTTGAGTCCTTTTTAATTTCATACTGTTTTATTCTTTCTGATGGATTGTACGGTGTCCTTGAGTGTTTTGAAAGGCGCCATCAAATAAAATTTATTATTATTATTATACGCACACACACACACACACACACACAGTANCAAATAAAATTTATTATTATTATTATTATTATACGCACACACACACACACACACACACAGTAGCTTCCCCGCTTCATTGCTCAGGCCCCGTGCTGCCATCAGACCATTGTGATGAGCCCACATGTACCAATTAACACAAAAGTTACAGAATCGCAGCACTAAATGAGTAAAGTCCAACAGGGACAGGCCCCCCAAAGCTTATTCAGCGAGTTGGGTTTCCTCATGACAGCTTGCACTTGCTAATAATGTTCTGTCGTATAAACAACAAGATGAGCACTATGGGAAACATGGACAAACAGATTGAATCAGCTCGTTTTGGCAGCGCTTCACAGTGTCAGCATTTACACTCGCCCTCAAAATATCTCAAACTCTAACATACTATTGTAGCATCCTATATTCAGGCTTATTGAATGTACCATGCATGTCTGCTAAAATGCTGCTGCTAGCAAATTTGTGACAAGGTGTAATCACATGACAGACATTCTGACATTCCTGCACTTTCTTCCAATTTGTTCTTTGGATTCTTTCTTCTGGTAGCAAATCTTTGCGAAGCCTTGCAGCATCCAGTTTATCTGACTTTAACATGAGTTCTATACCCTCGGGTGCCCTCAGATAACAGACTGCTCATTACCTTACTATCCCAACAATCAAGATATAAAATCAACAGGGAATACAGGATTTTTCTTCTGAGCTCCTCTTGGCTGAACCTTGCTCACTTTTGCAATTAGGAAGTTAAATTTTGCATGAAATACAAAACTCAAATCTATTCATTCTCATTTCTCACACAGTAAGTTTATATACATGTTTAAACTTCTGATTCTTCTTCGTTTGAGGCAATAAACTGTTTTTTGAAATGTCACATAATCACCACAATCAGACTGAAATCAGCATAAATCGATATTGATGCATTCAGAATCGCAGAATTACATTATGCGACTGTAAGCTGATTTACTCAAGCATGTAAACAATCAATTTTTCTTACAATTGGCATAAGCAATCTCAGCATCTAATTCTTCACCAGGCAAACTTCCCCACACACGCTGATGAAGCAACGAGTCATGTATCGTCAGTGAATGAAGGAATCTCATTATTTTGATCCGTGTATATGTTTTACTCCACATTTTTGCCTTAATCGCAGTATAGACGTACAAGTCTGCATGTATAAGGACTGACAGTCATACAACAAATTCTGGTATTTACTGATTGCCAAATGCTAGTTAGCTGCTTTGGCAGTAATGAAAACACATGCAAGCTTTTCACACAGAGGTGTGTAATTTAAGAGAAAAACTTTGAACTTCTTATGTTTTAGATTAAATAAGGCTCCTAATATTCAGGAAGGGCCAGGAAGAGCTATTTCATCTTGGTGGGTCATACTTGTTTAACATGGGATCTCCATTTTTCTCATAACAAGATTGTCGTTGAGATTCTTGTCTTGCATAAAATAAGGTGGTGGTGTAAGAAAGCTGAGATTAAGTTTGGTGTTATGTTCAGAGAATATTACATTATTCTATTATAATTTTATATGTTTAATTTTTGATGGGTTACATTAAGAAAAGCATTGTTCTTAGACGTAAATTCCTTTCTGGCATGATCTGAAGCTCTGCACACACTGAGCATTCACAAACACAGGTTCACAATCTCTTATTTCAAATACACTCGGCATCACCAGGAGAGTAATGACCTGAATACACGGAGCCCCTTCCAGATGCTCCGATGGCCACTGCAGAAGTCACAGAACATCTGGAGAAGAGTGACAGAGCTGCTGCNTTCCAGATGCTCCGATGGCCACTGCAGAAGTCACAGAACATCTGGAGAAGAGTGACAGAGCTGCTGCAACAGTGACAGAAGCCTTCCCACTGCCACCTGGACGAACAGGCAACACTCCAGCTCACCACGCATCCGTTTGGCTCATACGAAGTGCTGACATGCAACATCCATCAAAAACACAGGAAATCTGCATATCAAATGACGCAGATTGGAAGTTCTTTACACTACAAAGTATTTTTTCCTTTTTTTCGATTCTTATGGCAGAGAAAGGGCTTTTAAAATTGCTGCAGTAATCGCAGTACGCTTTACAGCAGAGACAGATTATACAAGATCACCCCCACATTATCACAGGGGAGGCAAAACTGAGAGCAGAGAAGGCAATGAAGAGAGGAAAAGAAAAGCTGTTTGCCAGGATTTTCTCTATATTGAAGCTGCTCGGTCAGCTGTGTCATATTGTAATATACTTTGGTAGGTCAGTGGCAAACAGAGCTGAAGTTCAAGTTTCAAGTAATATGAACTTTTGATGGCGAGATGTAAAATCCAACTACAAGAAGTACACATTTCCTAAAGTAGCATTGCAACAACATTCTGTCACTGATTTTGCCAGTGATCACACGTAGAACGCCTTGAAACATAATTTAGGGCATTGTACCTATAATGTTTGACAATTTTCTGATTTCAAATTAATCAAAAAAAGTTCATCAATGTTTAAAGCCTTAATTAATATTCATAATACAGTAGGTGATATAGTCAGCTTATCCAGATAAAGGGCAGATCACCAAGGTGAAAAATTATGACTAATGTTCAGATAAGGACAATTTTTTGTATATCTTAAATATAAAACCCTCTGCTCTCTGTCCGGAGGTTGTATCTAGCCAAAAGAGCTGAAAAAGAACAAACTGAGTGCATCTCATGTGGCACTAATAGGATTTATTTGATAGAAAAAATGCTATTCTTTCATGAAACATAAAGTCATGTATCTTTAAAGAGGAGCATAAGCAGCTAACGGTGCCAAGAAAGATCTAGGAATGTAGATGATGATGTTTATTTCCAGCACCCCCAACCTGTTAGATCAAAGTAATAGACCAAAGGGAAGGAAAGTACAAATAATAAGGTGAAAGTTTAGTGAGGGTATAACTACACTGTAGTTAGCAAAAAAGAGGTTGATAAGGAGGAATCAGTTACTAGATAAGTGGTACAGGCTGCTCAATTACTGCCACTTGAGCAAACTCACCAATAGGCTGTTATAGAGCATCGCCCCAGTCTGAGGTCGTGTCCACTCTGGAGCAGGTTTTCTTCAAGGACCTCTCTGTATTTGGCTGCATTAATCCTTCCTTCAATTCTGACCAGTCTCCCTGTCCCTGCTGCTGAGAAGCACCCCATAGCATGATGCTGCCACCACCATGCTTCACTTTAGGTAGAGTATTAGCCAGGTGATGAGCAGTGCCTGGTGTTTGCCAGACATAGTGCTTGGAGTTCTGCCCAAAGAGTTCAATTTTTGTCTCATCAGATCAGAGAATCTTTTTCCTCATGCTCTCAGAGTCCTTTAAATGCCATTTGGCAAACTCCAAGCCTTTCATATGCCTTTTACTCACGAGTAGCTTTTGTCTAACCACTCTATCATAAAGGCCTGATTGATGAAGTGCTGTTGAGATGGTCGTCCTTCCAGGAGGTTCTCCCATCTCTGCAGAGGACTTCAGAATCTCTCTTAGAGTGTCCTCTGGGTTCTCGGTCACCTCCCTGACCAAGGCCAGAATTGAGAGGAGGATGAATGCAGCCAAATACAGAGAGGTCCTTGAAGAAAACCTGCTCCAGAGCGCACACGACCTCAGACAGGTGACGGTTCACCATTCAGCACAATAATGAGCCGAAGCATACAGCCAAGACAATACTGGAGCAGCTTCAGGACAAGTCTCTGACTGTCCTTGACTGGCCTAGGCAAAGCTCAGACTCAAACCCCATCGAACATCTGTAGAGAGACCTGAAGATGGCGGTTCACAGACGCTTCCCATCCAATTTGATGGAGGTTGAGAGAATGTGCCAGGAAGAATGGGATAAACTGTCCAAATCCAGGTGCGCAAAGCTTGTAGAGACGTACCCAAGAAGACTCGCAGCAGTAATTGCTGCCAAAAGAGCTTCTACAAAGTACTGAATTAAGGGTCTCTGAATACTTATATAAATGAAAGATTTCAGTTTTTGATTTTTAACAAATTTGTAAAAATTTATGTGTTTTCACTTTGTTATTATGGTTATTGAGTATAGATTAATGGACAAAAATGGCAATTTTATCCATTTAAAATTAAATCTACAACACAATAAAATGTGCNGATTAATGGACAAAAATGGCAATTTTATCCATTTAAAATTAAATCTACAACACAATAAAATGTGCAGAAAGTGAAGGGATCTGAAAACTTTCTTAAGCCACTGTATTCAGTCGCTTCTTTTGTTTACGAGCACAACATAAAGCCACTTTCACTTTCATTACTGAAATGCCAGTCTGATTATGCCATTGCCGTGATTTCATAAATTGCACTTCCTGTGATAATCAGTTTACTTGATTTACTTTTATGATTATCCCGATACAAGCGCTGAAAGATGTACTTCCATAAACAAACAAAACTGGAGGTAGTCTGCATAAATTATGCAAAGTTTCTACTTTAGGTCTACCTCCAGACAAATTAAGTGATATAATATAAAGTATATGAGCTGCCTACCAGTCAGACAGACTCATTAAGCATGAAGTCCCAGACAGCTGCAGAAATAAAATGGGCTGCAGTTGAAACCAGCAGCCCGGCGCCTACATCCATTAATTTACAACCACTTACTTGTCTGTGATATGCCACAAACATTTGTTGTCTGTGTGTGCATGCTTTCAATCCACTCTACAGAGGTAAGAGCAAACATGCAAACACACACAGACAGACACACACACACACACGAGCTCCAAGGAGTGTGTGTAGTTGTTGCACCGGTTATGTGCTACTTCTCTCAGTAAGCTCACGTACATGAAGCTATTCCCTTAGCAACCAGACATTTATCTTCTTTTAATATATTGATACACAGTTATAACTGTTAATACAGCCATACGCAGACATATAAACTAAGTTTTCCTCAAATACAAGTTTAAGTGAGACAAGTGAGGTCATTTCATGTGTACGTAATCAATAAAATAGATCTTCATCTGAGGGGAAATAATGTGCAAAAACAAAACGTCATTTACTGTCACCACATCTAAAAGCTTAGTAAGCCATAAAGAAAAGTACACGGTTTAGAATCTAGCAAATATGATTTTCCGCCACTGAACCTTTCCTGTGACCAAACATTTGTCTATTCATTCAGCTCTTCAAAAGTAAGAGGCAGAAAAAAGAAAAGGCATAGAAACAGAGAGGGGTCTAGTCAGTGGTGTGGATTTTTGTCACGTAAACAACCTGACATGGAAACTGAATGTATGATAGAAAATCTGCTTATCTGCTGGTGTTCAGACATATCAGGGAAGGTTAACTGTTAAATCAGCATGCATGGCAGTTCAAAGGATGCTAACCACAGCTATAACACAATCTGCTCTACACCGGCACAGTATTCTATGCTCATTTTAAAAGATTAACCTAGATGCTTCTGCATATAGAGCAAAACACTGAGCCTGCCAACCTTCACTACACCTATACTTAAAAAAAAAAACAACAAAAAAAACAAACAAAAAATTGNCTGCCAACCTTCACTACACCTATACTTAAAAAAAAAAACAACAAAAAAAACAAACAAAAAATTGAACCTTTGATAGATGCTCAACTGGCGATTAGTTTAATGAATAAATGCATAACTGTCGATTCAAATAAACAGTCAAAGTCAAGTCAATCAAAGGAACATATGCCTACATGCACTGAACTTAATCTGAATGATAGAAATAGAGCTTTACACACCTGCATTTTAAGTGTGTAAAGCTCTATTTACACCTGTTTGGCCGTGATTCATTAATGCTATTTTGCTTTGAAAAGGATTCTGTGGTTTTGATGTCCCATGTGAACAGATTTCTGGATTTTGAATGTAGACATCTGTTGATAGAGACCACTCAGGAAATAATGAATATTATTAAATGCATACATTGTTATTGCAGGTTTAATTGAGATAAATTCCACAACATGGGACGTTCCCACAAATACACCAAAGTTCTTTGTCTACTCCGACCTGGCTTCGTCTTTATCAATCATTCACCCACCTGAAGCTGTGTGGATGAGTCTAACTCAGCTCTCTTGGCCTCAGGCTCTCCTGGAAAGGGGCCGCGGAGAGTTTGGAGGAAGAGTGCTGCCTTCCTCTTCCTCTCTGCCTGTAGCTGCTTTTCCTTGGACTCTTTAGATGCTTGAGCCAGCTTCTCCCTGGCTGCAGCTGCGAGACGATCCTCCAGTTTCTGCTTAGCTAAGGGTAGGGAGGAGAGAAGGTAAAAACAGGAGGAAGATGGTTAGATGAGGATGAATAAATATGAACCATCATCAGCTTTCCCCTTTTTTGTATTTACAAATGCACTGTATCTCTAGCTTCTGGTTTGATAGGGACAGAGGAGGAGAAATGAAAAAAATGATCAGAAGGAAAATAAAGAAGTAAAGGAGTGATTATGCTCTGCTTCTCACAGGGACTGTTTTTGGCTACAGCTTGTGGTCTTTGTAAAGCCAGGAAGTGAAGGGAATGGTGGGATGCTGCTGAAGAGATGCAAGAAAGAGTAATGGGCAGAAGTAAGGTCAAACACAAAGATAAATCTATACAAAAAGAGAAAGAGACGGAGAGGGGGAGAGAGAGAGAGAGAGAGAGAGAGAGAGAGAGAGANTGAAACAGAAAAAATACAGAGAGAGAGAGAGAGAGAGAGAGAGAGAGAGGAGGAAGAAAAATAGATGGAGACCAACAGGAAGAGAAACATGGGACAAAAGGGAGAGGACAGATCAGATAATAAGACAGAGGACAAAGTTTAAGACATGATGAGAATGATGACGAGGGCAGTAAAAAAACAGGGAGTAAAGGGAAAAGATAAGCTACGATTACGCACACCCCAAACTTTGAGGTGCTGAGATAAATCATGAAAAAGTGATGCAGAGAAATAACAAAAAGGACAGAGATTACATGAGTTCAAAAAGACAGTGAGAGAATAACATACAAAAAATAGTCATCTGGATGAAGAACCTATTTTTTGGTTAAGACCAAGATAAGATGGAGGATATATCGGATAAAATGAAGTTTTGTAAGACATGAAGGGTAGATGTGTGAACTCTATTAAGAAATCTTATAACAACTGATCGCAATAATGTATATATTTTATTATTCATGTGTATATTGCATTTCTGATTTGACTGTTTATATTCTTGTCACATCAAATTAAGGTGAGGTCTGGTCTTTTTTCTGAGTTTCTAACTGCAAGAGATTGATAAAGTTCCAACTATAAATGATAAGGGCTGGCTGCAGTAAGTTTCTGGTGATATATAACTTTCTACAGTTCTAAGTTCATACACGAGGGCAGACAAAAGCAAAGTAAGAGGGAAGATGTGGGTGGAGGAGAGGAGACAGACATCTGAGAGACAACAGGGGTAGAAAATATGCTCAAGGAACTTTAGTTTTGAGAGATAAGTAAAGCACATGAAGTGACAGAGAAAAATAAGTGAAGGGGATATTGAGGTAAGGAGAGCAAAAGATGAGATGGCACAGAACGGCAGAAGGAGTGAGGCAAAAAAAATAAGAAAAGACAGTGAAGTGTTAAGATGATGCATAAGAGGAAACGAGTCTTTAACTTATGTAACCACTGTGACTACTAATTCCTCTGCAGGGTTAAAAATAGGCTGGATGCTGAAGCAAATCATTTGTGAGTGCAGAGTGACTACTGGCCAAGTGAAGCAGAATCCAGCTGTACCCCTGAGAGTGGCACCATATACAGTATATCTCCTTTTAAACTACTTTTCATAATAATAAAAACAAAGAATCATCCAACATGTTTTCATGGCAAGAGACATTTTATTTAATACTATTTTACATGGCCCAATAATAAGGTCTTGGGTTCAAATCTAACTGGGGTCTTTCTGTTTGGAGTTTGCATGTTCTCTCCGTGTTAGTNAAGGTCTTGGGTTCAAATCTAACTGGGGTCTTTCTGTTTGGAGTTTGCATGTTCTCTCCGTGTTAGTGTGGATTTCCTCTTCTGTATATATAGATGACATGTTCACAAAAATTAAGGTATGGAAAGATGAGACGACAGCAGTAATTTTACTTTTTGTGAATTACTACCACAATTTGCTATAGATGGTTAGTGGTTCTCAACCTTTGTCCTTAGGGTCCACAGTGCTACATGTTTTCCATCACTCTCTGCACACCTGATTAACTAAATCAGGTGTATTTAGCCAATCAAGACCTGGGAGGCGCCAACTCTTGATCAAGTTAACTTACCTGATGTAGCTACTCAGGTGTGGGCAAAGCAGGGAGAGTTGGAAGGAAAGCAGTGCCTGATTCCCTGAGGATCAGACTTGACAACCACTTGGCTAGCTCACAGCCTGGGAGTAAGTGTTGTGATTGCTGCCTGAGAGGCTCAATTCAAGGCAAAAAGGCTGCATAAACAGTGTTCTAAAGCAGCCAAGATTCAAAAGGAAGGAGGAGGTTCCTTAAGAGATGAACAGAACAGTGGAGCAGTATTGATGTGATAAAAAAGGAAAAAAAAACTTCCTGCTCTTTAAATGGTTAAAAATCTCTAAAAACATTTAAATAAATTATAAATGTATTTAATATTTTAAAACCTCTTATATCTCTTTTTTCTTGTATAGCACTATATTTTCCTTGAGGAATATATTTGTCTCTTAATGCCTGGTGTTAGCAGAGCACTTGCACAATCAGAAACAGATTACGTTATTACATTGTAAAAAAAACAGTAATATTAAGTCAAAAAACGTAATATTAAGAGATAATATCAGGACCAGGTTATACTTCAGTAATGGCACTCCTCTGAGGAATATTGCTTAACTTTAACTGAAAGCTTTATCTCATATTTATACTGAACTTCACTCCATTCAGTGTCTATATTAAATTGATTACAACATTGAAAAGAATAATTCAAGAGAAACAGACATTTCCTACCACATTTTTCACAAACACATCCACTGGGAAATGAATGCAAGCTAAATAATTCCTGTACATTACTGTGGAAACTGTATTTAGTGTGTGTGGCTGTCTGGCTGTTCTCCAGCCCGTCGCTTCAGATTAACGTTCTGCTGTCTGCCACTGATTCTCCTGCTATCTGATCAAGTTAGGCCTTCTGACTGGCAGACACTCTGCCACACAGCAAAGCCAATTCAGTCAGCTATTCATTTGGATTTTCCAGCCTCTTTCTCCAGCTGTCTGTCAGCTCTGCAAGGGACCATTCCACCACCAGTCTGTTCCACTGAACTTAAACGGGACCTGTCAGCCCTCTTAATGTTGAAAGGTAGCACACTTGTCCTAAGTGTCAGTCTTTTTTTTTTTTTTTTTTTTTTTTTTTTGTAGCTCTCTTTCTGCTTTGACAGAGTTCACTACACTTCTGTTTTGTTCTTCCAGCCTTTCAGGAAGTCGAAGTCAGCATCTTTAAAGGCCTACGCTGTCCTTTAAAAGGTTGAGGATTGGCACCACAATCATTTGTTTCAGATGGCTCTGTCTGATGCACACAGTAATGGTTCAGATAACAGTGTGTTAAGTAAATGTAGGGAGCTACAATTACCCAGAGCCTGAAGACTGACCTTTAGAAACCAGTTATTCTACAGTGCCCTCCACTAATATTGGCACCCTCGGTCAATGAAAGTAAAAATGGGGTATGAAAAAAAAATGTCTTTATGTTTATCTTCTTGATCTTTCATTGAAAATATTAACAAAAGTATAATCTTTAATTACAGTAAAATAATTCAAAGGAAAAAATAATTTTCACCATGAAGTGCCTTAATACTGCTGTCTCATCAGCATTCAATGCATCAAATGTGCTGCAAATAACCTCCAAAATGAAATAACCTCTAAAAGTTCATTTCGTGTGCCATTTGTAATTGCAATGGAATCAGCAATATGGAGCTTCACTCACTGAAGGTCTGTCGGCATGAGCAGCATGTGGAGCTTTGAGCTTATGCTTGGGTCTATGTCTAAAAGTTATCAGAGTAAAGCAAGTTCACTTCAGAATTTCAAGGCTTTAATTTTTTTTTTTTTTTTCTCCATACATAATCAGAGTTCCATGTGTCCTCAATCTTACTGAGAGCATTAGAATAAGATTTTGGGCCTCTTGCTAAATGGCATCTCATCCATCTTTGTGACTAAGTGTGAATGTGAGGATTTGAATAAGTGTGGAGATTTACTGCTGTTATAAGGCCTGATGGATAAGTCATAATGACAACTGCAACCTGATAGTTGTGGTTGTTGCATGTGAATGCAGTTTGATGCTCCATTAGGCCACTGGAAGAGAAACATGACTGTTATTTATACTACACTACTTGTTTCTAACTGTAGTGGACCCGGTTGAGCCAATTTACAATTCAGACTCAGTATGTCTTCTTTCATTTCCCCACTTTTTATCCTTATAAGCCTTCCATCAAATGTAAGAATGTGCCAGCAGTTATGACAGAAATGTAAGCATTTGTTGATGCTGTGACAAAAGATTCAATTATAGCACATCCACATGAAGTAGCCATGGAGATGATGAAAGAGAAAAAGCAAAGGGCATTCGAAACAGACAGAAAAAAGGCACAGTCATCAGACACTGGAATATATTAACATTCTGTCCATAACACAGACAAAATCAGATGGACAATTACCAGAACACATTAGCTGACAGCAAGACAAAGGTAGAGAGATGGGACTCTAAATGTCATCAGATTGAGAAAGTTCATTAGCTGAGTGCGGACCATACTTGGGAATGATCAAATTTTGCACTACAAATGTAGCTGCTTGTATAAAGCAAACACATTGATGTGTCTTTGCTTTGCTTATGCTCTTTTTTGCATCTTGACCTTATCTCACAGTAAAAATAACAACTAATTAAGAACAGAGAAGTGCCATATAGCAGAGTGAAAAGGCAAAGTAACATAAAAAGCAAAGGAACAGTAAGTTGGTATTTCTTTTTTCAATGATATTTTTAAGTTCTTACATCCATGTTGATAATGTTACCTTGTTTTGCCTCCAACTCCTCCAGGCTTAGGGAGGGTTTCTTTTCTTCTGGTGCAGTAGGAGGAGGTTCCTTGTCAATCATCTCAGCCCCACCCATCACAGCTGCCAGCCCCTGCTCCTCCAGCAACTTCAAGAAAATACATCAATTTACTGTTACATTATTGTATAAACAATTATGCTACAAAAAAATAGATAGAAATCATAGCAATTCCAATATATGATGATATATCAAAATTAGAAGTATTTTATTTGCACTGTCTGAGCAAACTGAGGATGTACAGGACCAAAAATCCCAAAAATTTCTAGTCATCAGAAATACAAAAAAGAAAAAGAAAAAAAAAAGCACATGAAACAATGAAACAAATTTCTACATCATGTACTCCACCAGAAAAAAAAAACAAGGAGTTATGTGAACTAGAATCACAATGACATTGTGAGAAATTTGAAATTATATAATGAAAAAGGTATGTCTGAAACAGACCTTGTCCTCATCTGAGTCGTCATCCAGCCGCACTCGGTTCTTCTCCAGTGGCAACATGTCATTTTCTTTTGTTTTGATGGCAAAGCTGATCGGCGCGAATGAGGCTGCAATGGAAGAGAAGAACGAAGACAGAAGCGTTGAAACTGATTTAAAGGCTGTCAGACAAGTGCATGTTAATGACAAATACAGACACCTGCTATAGTTGGCTAAGTTGAGAATAATATAAAAATATCTAAATGCATGTGTTTGACAATGAGAAGGGCGAGAAAAAATTTCAGTTCATATCAGTCATCAGTTGATATTGTTCTGCCCCATGAGTTGTTGCCTCCTCCATCAATAGTATGCGTAAATGTGTCCTAATTTGTGCATGTGTATGTATTTATGCATCTCACAAGTGATATAGCCAGCAGACACTTTCATCGCTGTGTGCATTTCCTGCCCGATATCACAAAATGAAATTGCTCATATAAACACCCACAGACTCTCAGAGCATTAACACTACACTATGTATGCACATAGATTCACACACACACATTTACCCAGTGGCTTTGCATCTCATTTACTTAATAAGTGAACTAAATGAGAGTAAGTGAAAGTAGCATTATGTCCCNCCCGCTCCCTCTCCCTCTCCCTTCCCTCTTCCTCCTCTATACCTTTAACCAGCTTAGACTCCATGACAGAATCGTCCGATTGCATCTTGTCATCCTCATCTTCTGTTCCACTCTGAATGGAGGAAAAGACAGAATTACTACATTCAGTATCACTTTATTTGAATCAATATCCCACTTCCTATCTGCCTTGTCAATGGATAAAGAACTGACATTGTGTTTACAGACCACGTAATTACAATTTGAATGTTTTTTCTCCAATATTTTATCAACAGGACAGTAGCAAAACAGTGCTGCATATGAGCAGGCCTGCTTGACTTCTTGTTGTGTTTTTTTTTCAGGTGTAAGAAGCAGATAGGAACAAGTCATTGTTCTGAAAGTCACAAGTTAAGTTTTAACCCTTGCCAGACATCTCGTGGAAGGTAAGTCTTGACTTGGGATTTACTGCCATAACTTGAGAAGTGCAGCTGAGGGATGTGCAAAGATTTGGGTTTAAGATCCCAATTCGCACAGACCCACCTTCACAAAATTGTTGTTAATATACAGTTCATTCTATCAGAAGAAACGGTCCAACACATCATTCCAGGATGAGTTGGGAATTAGAACATCCTGCATTCTGTAGTAATGCTTTCGTCTTCTGAATAATATCAGCCTTTTGGGATTTTAAGAATTTTTTAACACCAAAAACAATTAGTCTTCTGTCCCAGTTTTTCTTTTCAAATCACACAGGAAAAGGGGCACAAAACACCAGTGATCACATGGTGTGACTGGTCCTTAATTGTGTAATACCAATTATCAATAATTAATGGATGACAGGGATGTTCCTGCATTGATTTTTTTGTCTTTACAGATGAAACTATGAATGAAATAACATTGTGAATTTTTCATTTATATATTGTTATAACTGATCTGTATGACTGCACCCAAGGCTAAGGTTAGACTACTTATGGTCCCCTACTCCAACAGTAATACTTAGGAGGAAATAAAAATTGGAACGATGGCAGATGTGAAGAACAGAAAAGCCTAAAGGCTGTTCTTCGATATTTCACAGTTCTATTATGGAAGCATGTGGAGGTGCTGAGCAGAACAGGAAAGGTCAAGAGACC
This sequence comes from Lucifuga dentata, assembly GCA_014773175.1. NCBI lineage: Eukaryota > Metazoa > Chordata > Actinopteri > Ophidiiformes > Bythitidae > Lucifuga > Lucifuga dentata. Next base: position 72,815 of record VXCM01000715.1, read on the forward strand.
ACTAGCACAAGCAGAAGACTTGAAATGAATCTGATGACACCGTCTGCTCAGCTACTGTGCAGTATCTACCAACCCACACATTTGCTTCTCTCATTGTGGCAAAGCCTAAATGAATTTATTTCATTTTAAGTAGATAATTGGCTGTGATCTGCTTCACTCACACATGAATTGGGCACAACAATCAAACGACATAAACATGAATAAGAGATTTGATTGGATAAGCACACCACTCATTGGGCTGCCACTGAATTTTGCTTCAGGGCAGCTGTTCAGAACATTTGGTTTCTTCTTAAAGGACCATACTGGTGATTTTGCTAGTTTGAACCCAATAACTACTACCTGCATACATGTTATGTACTGCCAATCATTTTCCAAAACATAAAATTAAATTTTAGTTTGCTTGTTATTTTGCCAAATTCCCTAAACTTTTAAAATCATATGTTCGGATGATATACCCACTTTACAATTTAATGTTTTGCCTGCTAACACATACTGTATGTCCCAATGTACAGTAGAAGGCATGGCTGTTTTAATTTCTCAGTAAAAGCAGCCTTTTCCAACAACTATATTGCCTGACAGAGACGTACATTTTCTTCTCTGTGGTTCGATATTAAAAATTAGTTAAAATGTTATGTTAAAATTATGTTACTTCAACAAAAATTTAACAATTAATTTTTTGTTCAATGTGATGGATTACTTATCTCATACATGTTTCAAGTCTGTACAAGCTGATTTTAGTCGTGTACTGGAATGAACTGAAACCAAAGGTGTGAAGGTAAGAAAAGCAATTCTAATAGTTGCTCCAGCAGTATGCTTTGGAAAATGGTTGGCAGTCATGTTAACATGCATACAAATTGTATTTACTGGACTCAAATATGCATAATCAGTGGTATCCTTAAACTACCCACCAAATCACTTTCCAAATACGTTAAAGGTGTGAATGGGGAAAACACTAGCACACCAGTGTTTCATATAAATGTGCAATACCTAATTTTAAAAACTGCTAATGTGGCCCAGAGTTTGTTGTGAGTAATGTCATCATCCATTTAATCCCTGTAGTTCATTGCCTGGTCAGGTATGCACTATCTGACAAGCATCAAATAAGTCTCAAGCTTGTATCTTAAGTTGTATTACAACTTAAAGTATCTTTAATAGGTTTGCTAAGATTCCACCGTGGGGTCCGTTACGCCTCATAGTTCTATTATCAACGAAGCACATAAAGCTGCCTGTGTGTATTAAAAATACGGTGTCTGAAAAACCCAGATAACTGGAAACTCCCTATAGTAATACATGTGGGCCAAGTGCTCTGAGCCTTGATCCCAAATATACACTGCTGATGGAAGGGGGAGAAACGTGGTGATGCAGTCAGTGTCTCAGGAGAGGAAATCTAAGCTTATGAGGTTGGTTTTACCATGTTTGAAGAACACTTGAAATGCAGCTTCCTACTTTTCAGCTGTGCTTTCAACATTTATAGCACTTCACAGAGGCCCCAGAGAAAAGTAACAATAACATAAAACTCTTAAATCAAAGCTTAGGCAAAGCCAAATCATACACACACATACCGTACATATGAACATATCATACACAATAATCCTTACAACTAACGCAGAACAAAGGAAAAAAAAAATTGGTGCCATCATTAAATGTTGTCTTGCCTTTCGAATCCTCCGTCACATATTTCACGTGTTCAGACACAGGAAGGAAGTTCTTCTCCACTTTAAATGTTAAACTTCACCAATTTTTCACGGTACTGCACATAAACTTCTCAAATCCAAGCTCATCAAAGTCAAGAGGCCCAAGATTCAAAGGATTATTTATTTAAAATACACATTAATACCAACCCACATTAATTTGCTGGCCCAATTAAACAATAAATGCAACCTATGATCAGTAGATCAAGAGGGGTTTTTTTTTTTTTAGAGACAAATAAAATAAATAAACAGACAAAAAGCAAAGGGATTATTGTGATATATATCCAGTCAAATATAGTGCAATGAGCTTTATGTATTAAGTTTACTTAGTCAGGGATAATCTGACCAGAGAGAATGAAAATGCAGTGCTGTGTATCCTACACAAAATGCACTGCTGTGGCCAAATTCAATAAGCCTGAATAACCTCTTTATCATAAGTATGTTCAAGTTCTTTGCCTGTTATTCTGTTTTAATCCTCCTTTTAAATGCATAAAATTATTTGAGGCTTCTTCTTGCAAGAAATAGTACAACCATGTATGAGCAACAACCAGTAATCTACTCTCAATGTGTTCTGAAGGAAGCATCAGAGGATGCTAACATACAGTATACAGTAGGTCCTTGTCATTTAGCGAAAAGTCAGAGGGTCATTGTGTATGAAAACCGCAGAACAGATGATAAAGCTCTGTGCTGAAGACATCAGAATGATCAGAGGAGCCAGGCAAGTTACATCTTCCAAAAACACAGGAAAAATGCAAGTACAATCATATATGTAAAACAGTGTCGTTGCCATATAGCAATTACACTGCAGAGGACAGGAAAACAAAACTTCAAGGAACAGTGGATCAGGAGAGCTGTTTATGGTATTAAAAAACAGGCCATAAACTAATAACTACCAACCATCAGAGTATGAAATATGTTTTGTTTTCTCTGAGGAAGAAGCAAGCAGATATGATCTTACCAAGCTGACCTCACTGGCAGAAAGCAAGTAGACATATGATATACGACTTTTCTGATGCATGCAAACCTGCATCAATTTAACTGCATTTCCTTCCTAGATTTCACCACAACGAAAGCAATCTAAACATTTACAGCATTTTATGAATATTAATATCAAGTCAATGCAGTACGCAGCCAACCAACAAAAGACCCATGCCCTGCTGCTGACTGCTTTGAGTGATTTTGGGCCCCTTTCTCACTTTTTTCCATTAGCTATAAAAGTATAAATAATAGGAGTGACTGGGGGCAGCAATATCTGCATCCCATTGCCCACAGCACAAATCACTAATGGAAGGCAGCTTTCCTGATAGAAAAGCTAAGCATCTTGTTGGTGCAGCCTGAGCTGTGTTGTAATGGCACTCACTCCTCTGCACTCTGACAAGTCAATGCATTTGATTTGTCAGATGACAAGTAGTTCTTTACAAAACTTGGGAATATATTTTATGTTTGATTTTTTACGATTTTCAGATGACTCAGCAAAGCTTAACTCTGTTCAGGCTGGTTTATGCTTAACATGGTTGCGGGAACACAGAAAATATGATGTAATTGCTGCCAAAACAGCAGCTCGCAGAGGTCACTTCATAGGATCGATTGCATTTGAAACAATATTTGAAACAAAACGGACAGCTTTCGTGTGACGTACTACAAATGCAGCTTCTTCGACAATTGGCCAAGAGAAAAGGTGTGGGGGAAGGGGAAGTGTTTAACGAGAAAGGAAGTGCAAGAGGGACAGAACAATATTTCCACTGGGTTGTTTTCATGTTTGGGGCAGTTACCCAACTGTTGTTAAGAGCGACTTTGTCCTACAGCGCTACAGTTGAAGTGCACGGTTGTCATGTGCAGTTGTCATGAAAGCAGAAGAAGCACAAATACCAGGACATGTAGATGTCCTTTTCAGAGGCCGCCTCATGTCCACATCAAGTATAAACCAGGGCTTAGTCTATCATCAGTCTATCTATCCATCTTACCTTGTTTAACTTTTCTTAAAACTGGCTGGTGAACTGAAGCCACAAAATTTCCTTGATAATTCCTTGTTAAAGCTTCTATGAACAGTTGGTGATTGAAAAAGAGTAAACACCAAAGTACTGAAACACACTTGAGCTTGGACATGCACACCAGCAGCTTCTTGTATAAACCCAAGTCTTTCTTCATTCCCATACTGTTATATTGCTTACTTATTCTGTCACTTTCATCCTGTATTTCAACCTCTTGGATCAGTGTTTCTCGTATTTTAACATGAGCCAAAAATCCATCATAAAAAGAGCTCATTTCAAGGTTGATTTTAAGGCTGATTGAGATGAATTCTTCACACATCTGAACATTTACTGCATTTGCATAACATGATACAGGTGTGGAGGACAGTGAAGTTGATGATTAGAGAAAAACGGGATCAGGACAGAGGGAGACGTACTAAAAGCTGAACATATGAAAAGATGCCGTTGAGAAATGAGAGGTCTACACAACAGGCAGGAACCATGAGGATTGCTTTCAGAAAGCATAAACAGCTTCTCGGGAGAAATGGAGAGGATGTAGAGAAGCAGTAAAATGACTGCTAGTATTGAAAGACGATTCCAGTTTTAACAGACAACTATTCAGATGAGTAAATGATTACTTTATACAATTATGGACAAAACAGATATGCAACTCAAAAGGCTATAATTGAACATTTGGCATGTAGTTGATGTTGGAGAAAAGCTTGGGAAGTGTGCATATATGTATTCAGAAAATATTATCTAAATCTGCCCATTAGAATCAAATATTTCTTGTCTACAAGTGGAATCTGAGCAGATGGTGGAACTAGAAGAAGTCAGAGGATCACTGGGAAAATTAGAATTCATCTGCATGCAACCACAAGCATCCATACCAAATTCTATTGTTAATATTTTTATTATATCTATGCAGTCGTAGTATTATTATTATCTTTCGAGATGCCTTGTCATGGACTGACGTGACAAGAGGAAATTTGATCTGACCATGGAGTGGGAACAAAACATCATCAAAAACTGGCAGAGGGCCAAGAATATCCATAAAAAATCTGATACCAATGACACAGTAGCTCTCTTATAATGTTCTCAACCAAGGATATTGTGACCTGATGGTGGCGCAAGAGAAAAGGTTAGGGGGGATCAAACGATTATGAATAATTTTGAAATCTGGGCACTAGTGGGCAAATATTTTGCTCTGGAATAAAGTATTGAATAGAACAACCATGTCATGTGACAAATACTGCATCAAACATATCCCATATCAAGCGAGGAGAAGTGGCTAAGGAAGGTGGAGAAGTCTATCTCAGGTAATCTTTTTTTTACAGACACACATAAAGCTCATAATACCTCTGTTGAGCCTTTTCCTTCTTTCTGCATGAAGTAATTCTTCTTAAACTCGTAATAGGTGTTGTACTGATTCCAAGACTGCAGGAAATCAAACCTACAGTGGGCAAAGGTAAGAACATATAAGTTTAGCAGTAAGCAGCCATTACAGATTAGAGCCAGAAGATGAGGTTCTGCAGTGTGTGAAATAAAAGTTCCTGATGAGAGTTCCTAAAACCAAGACCTGAGCTGAGAAAGAAATTTATTTCTGGTCAGAACACTTACCGTGGATCATTCTTGGCACGGACACTGGCCTCAAACTTAATACCATTCCTCGCAACATACTCAGCCAGCTTGTCTATGACTGGCTGGATGTCAGGAGGTGGGGGGATGATAGCTGACATTGTTGTTGTGGAAACTTGAGCTTCAGCTCTTGAACTGTTTTGGGAGGAAAGGACAGAAATTCAGAACTGAGAAATGATTCCATTATAATGGTGTGGTTATTACCAGTTATGTGACCTCAATTATATTTTAGAGGCTGAGTCCCCATACCCTGCACCGTGAAACATCTGAACTGCTATGACAGAGCAATCATCACAAAAAAATTCAAGCTTCATCCAGGTAAAGGTTGTCTAATATATTTTCCAAAATTTTTAAAAAAACGTATAGAAAATTAAAAGATTAGGAACACAGTGCTTTAAAACAATGAAAGCATACAAAATGTGTTTTTAAAAGCCACAAGACAAAGTACTGAAAAAAGGAAACAGTACAGTGCCAATTGTCTCTCACTGCCTACCTAGTTTCAGGTACACTGGAAGCAGCAGCAGACACGTTGACCTGAGAAGGCTCTGTAACAGATACAGCCATGGTAATGGGTTCAGAGGGTGGCGCTGTAGTCCCCACATGTGGCAACGCCTCAGATGGAGGAGCCATCACAGTTGAAGGCATATTGTTATAGTAAGAGCTGGCATCAATCCCCGGAGGAGGTGGCGCTAAGCAGTAAGTTCCATCAGGAAGCATGTAGTACCCATAGTACATTGCTGCTGCGTTTGCTGTAAATAAAGGACATAAAATTCTGTTACTGCAGGTGGGATGTATGGATAAGTACAGAGCTCTACATATGCAGTTAGGATAAATGGGTGAATTAATTCCAGCTCTGTCCGAGGATAAATTAATTAACAGCTCTGCTTAGACAGGAATACAGGGGGGAATGCAGAGTAATATCTTTAATAATTGTAATGCAATCCAACTAGACAACAAAGCAATAAATGCTGCCTTTCTAACCAGCATAATGTCAGATTTTTGTTTAGCTCGTCAGAGACTGTAATTCATCTCTGCTCATTTCTGAGGCTTTAATTTGTGGTGATGTTGTACTGGATTGATTTACACTGTAAGGTATTCATTGTATCATGATCACCCATGTTAATGAGTGGGAAGAACTTTTTTGAATTTATGTGGGATGATGACACATTCATGACTTTACAATCTTTCTCGGTCAGACTTGATAAAGTACATCAGCAGGTCAGGGAAAGGACATCTGCCACTGGAAATGGAAAGTGTCAAACTAGGCTTGTTTAGCGAGCCTATAAATAATATAACGGCTACATTTGTGCTCAGTCACTGTGTTAAAATTACATTTTCAAGGCGAGGGGAATGGATTGACTGGACAACATTAGCCTTCATTAGATAATCAAATCAAATGTTCCTGAAAAGGTCCAGCACTGCATTACTAGTCCACTAATGTGTGAACAGAAGCACAAACATTCCATGATCCATTTTGTATGCTATAGCAATTTTTATATGAAAAAAAAAATTTTTTTTTTCTATGACAAATTAAAGCCTGCGACTGTGTTCTAGCAGTAACCTAGATAATCTGTGTAAGGAACACTTGAAAGCACCATATCATTGTCGTTGCTGTGGCCAGACCTCAAAGTGGTGGTTTAGAGATGTTCATTGAAACGTTGTGGTGGGAGTTCCATTGCCAAAGCTTACTTTTAGTTTATGTGCTTTGCTCTCGTAGTTTTTATTAAAAAGTGTTCACTGTCAAGCTTAATGTTCACATTTCACTTCTCGTGACCCACTGCAGTATTTAATTGAAAGTGGTGTATAGATCATGTGCCCCGTGTGGACAAACTGCCTGATCACTGGCTTTGCATCATAAATATTAGGCTGGAGGAGTAGGACAGAGAGAGAGGTTGTCCCCTAACAATACAGGGACAGAGACAAAAATAAATGGTCAGTGTCAAAGGGGAGATTGAAGGGAATGTGAGATTAACACATTAGTCACTGTGTTAGTTGAGGGCAATGACACATCCAATTTTCTGTAGTCAGGAAAATGGAAACCCACAGAGGGAGCTATCATTTACAAACATGATATTAGTTCCATGTTCTCCTCTTGTGGATGTCAGTTTACTGAATAGGATTTAGGGACTCAAGCTCTTTTTCAATGTGTCTGATATTGATACTATACATAAGTCATTTCTCAAAACTACTGCTAATTCTTCTGGATGTATATAATAACCATTAAAGTCAGGAGGGGTGATTACAGATACCAAAAGAAGGCAATCCTTTGCAAAAAAAATAAGGTAATGAAACAACTAATAATCCAAGCCCTGTTTATAATTAATTGGATGTATAAAGGTTCCAAAGACGAGAGATGGTTTGCTCATTAAACAAAACAGGCATAAAGTAGCTACATGCATAGCAAATGAGCAGCCCACGTTTTAACAACGACAGTAACAACAACAATGTATATCAAAAACATTAAGCAGCTCGGTCATCCACAACCAATTTTCTAACAGCAACAACCCCACTGCTTCAGCAAAGCTCGGGTCAAAGAGCACCCTCTACAACTGTGTCAGGAATGAATAAATTGTACTAATGGATACGTAAAAACTCATGGGTCATCGGGGGCAGTGACCATGGGTTTATTTTATCAACCGCTTCAAACTGTTGCAGCAGAAGTGTATTGAATAACTTTGAAGGGGGGCGGTTTGTGGCTCATCACAAACAGGTATGCATGAGGCTTTGCATTTATACAGAAACCTTCTTTTGAATTAAAGGAAATGATAATGTTTTTTTCTGAAAAGGGCGTCATCATTTGGTCAAAAATTGCATCTTTGGCACCATTACATCCCAGTATTATCATAATCTATGTTAGAATAATGAGGACATGACACTATTTTTTAATGCTGTCATATAATTTATGTAGAGTACATGTATATATATGATGCCATTTACAATTTAGCAGTTCTATTTGACTAGGGCAACAGCACAAGTATTTGCACATGTAATGCTAATTAAGCTAAGCTGCTATGATTCGGTGACTTTTAAATGATGAGCATGAAAGACAAATGCCATATCATCTGCTGGTTTGAACTACGTTAAGCAGAAACACATTTACAGAAACACATAAAGACAAAATACAGTCCACAAAAATAGTTAATCTACACATGCTTCCAATTACCACATTTCCAATGTATGCCAATACTTGTCCAACTTTTACAGCTATCACATTATATGCTAAAAAGCTGTATTAACCTTTATTAAAGTTAACATTTGTATGAGTAATGAGTAAAGGATAAAGCAATAATGTTTTCTGAAGATGATTCTTCATGCGGATATTTTTACTCCGTGCTCAGCAGGTTCACCAATCCAGCTGCTGCTAAGGAGATTAATTACAGCATAATCAAAGTTTATGCAAACAGGTTGGCATAAATAATAAAATTCAAGTATAGCACAACATTTAACTGATTGTGCTGCTTGACATAACTGGCTGACTCACTCGCAAATAAATCACAAGTTTTTATCAAAACATAGTAATTACAGTACTTACTTGAGATGAGGTCAATCAGCGATCTATTCAAAACAAAATTAGACCAAACTGCATTTTTCAATGCTTGCCAGTGGCTGTTTGGTACAAACTGTTGTGACTGACAATAAGACTATATTTTGTCACATTTATAACTGCCCAGCCAATGTCTAATTACTTCTTAATGAGGGAAATTTCGAGTTAGGGTGACAACTTGAAGTTCAATAATTTCTCCTTTAAATACTGTACGTTATGAAGGTTTGTGGTTTATAAAACTATGCATAAGTATACTGAAAGGCTTCCAAGCACCAACATGAGCAGGTCTTGCCATCAAAAAGCATAAATGAAAAAATAAGTGATATCAGTAATCATAAAAGTCAGAGCACAGCCTGGCTAAATATATTACACTATAAAGCACTACCTTAAACAATTGACTTTCATATAATGACAACTTTATACTGTTTGGGGGCTATATATGAGTTTTGTCTTGCTTTTATGTTCCGTTATTTCTATTTAATTTCACTGTTCGTTAGGCAAATGAAGTTTGTGAGAGTGTGATTGCACAGTGGCACTGCAGTCCTCTGCTGTAATTTGTAGACCTGCTGAGATTTCTTCAACCACAGATCATTAACCTGAGCTAATGCCCACGCACTGATTACTACCATTGAGTAGCTCATATCAGCCTATGTCAAAAAAAAAAATCTGAAATTACTTCTTCAAAGTAACAAACATGATATCAAGCACAATGTTTCTTCCATCTTTTTTTTCTCCCTTATAGCTAAGGTTTTTCAGGGAGTTTTTCCTCATCTTCTTAGAGAGCTTGGGCTGGGTAGGGAACTGTTAATGTGTGGGCTTGTAAAGCCCTTAGAGAAGTTTTATATGACATTGGGTTATACAGATAAATTTGAATTGACTTGACAATGAAGCCACGTCACCAGAGATCCAGCATGTGTCATTCATGTTATCAGACTTTCAAGCCCTCTCAGGTCAGACAATTTTCAGGTCCATCCAAAATTCTGCTCAATGACGTAATAAATTTAAGTCCAACTCAGTCTGGAACGGAGGAGGACAAGAAATTGGTTTAGGACTAGTCCTGTGGTCTACCCGAAGACCTTTTATCCTAATGTCACTTTGCTGGAAGGTTCTGAAAATACCTCTGCAACAAAGTAATTTCCTGTAGTTAACACTACTCTGAAAAAAAGGCTATTTAATACCTGGTAGTGCTGTTCAGTGGTAGATAGAAAGTGCTACCCCTAATTGGCTGACTGAAAAAGAAGTAAAGATGGAGCAAAATAAAGTAGACCAGATTATGATGTGATGGCCCAGTTTCCATCCAAGTATAAATAAATGCTGCATGCCTTGTCTTTGTCCTCAAAAAACTGAAAAACTGTACTCACGGTCAACACTGTACTGTGCCGGTGTGTTGCATGCAGCTAGGTCTGCCACTTCCTCTGGTTGGGTTGCTATTGTGGCAGTACCATTTCTTTCCTGTTTGGCTTTTCGTACAAGTGCCGCGAGAGGATGGTCTGGATCCATGACTTGCAGAGGCTATAAGAGAACAAGGCCATTTTGTTAAAAAGACACTATCAAAACATAATGCTTTTGTGTTTGTTTCAGGGAAGGGATGCTCAGGTGGTGGATTATGGGGATTCCAAGAGACAAAAAGGTTTCAGAGTAATTAACTGTAGGGTACATGCAGATTTTTAAAAATATTCTTGCATACTCTGCAGTCAGTCTAAAACAACTGAGTTGAAAATGGACGTTCTTATGAAATTTTTACTGTAATAGACAATTGAGAGTACAGACAGATAGTTAAGATGAAATATTCAAAGCAGTTTGAAGTCAGAAACCATGAAATCAGACCCAGTTTTAGCATGTATTTGAACTCAAGTCTTTTCAATTTTACACAAGAAAAGATCTAAAGCCATGGATAAAGAGCTAAAGTATACAAAGGATGTGATTTAATAGCAATGAATGTGGTTGATTTGAAGAGAAAAATGCTTTTGATAGGAGGTAAATGTTACACAGCTTGGTACTAACTGGAGCTGATTATGTTTCTTTAAGCAGGCTTCCATTCTTGCTGCTCTCAGACATTAATGACATGTCATGACAGGGCACAGGGAAGTAGAAACACAAGAGTAACATAATGTAGGTGTTAAAGAACAAGCTAACAAGATCGAGACACTGAGCAGATAGTTGCCAGTGAAACGCAATACCAGGGTGTAAAATGTCATAAGTTCCATTTCACATAGCAGGTAGTGGAAGCCCAACACTCAGTACGTTTATACACTCATATTTAAGCTTCAACGATACTCTGATTAAGGCAACAACTCGATTAATCATGTAAACACCATAATTGAATCAAAATCAAATGTTTGATGTTGTGTACTCAGGATAACAGGCCACGATTATGCAATTGTAAGTCAATTTACTCAAGCATGTATTAGAATTGACGGAACTAATCTGAGCATCCGCGTCCTCACCCAGCTTTCCACTCGTAACCCAAGTAAGCATTGATTTATGTACATTCAGCGAACAACAGAATCTGACTAATTCCATCCATGTATACGTCTTACTCCACATCTTTGTTTTAATTGCAGTGTAGATAAAAATCTGATTATAGTCTACACATTAACCTTCTGGGCCAGAAAAGAAAGGTTGTGTCTACAAGGTCGTGAAACTCAATCCTACCAGATTTCAAAAATGGGAATGAAGTCAGTCAGCAACACCCTCCTTTCTCTCAACAATTACTATGGAGGTGCCCTTGAACAAAGTACTTAAAGCAATAACACTCCAGCTGAATGTTATATGCCTAGAACTTCATAGCAAAGAGGACATAATGAAGCAATTTTCAGCTACAGTTCTGTAGATGAGCAGCCTATGCAGTGTAATAACTATATGAAAGTGGTAAAGCTTTCAATATATCCTATATCCCACTACATTACCTTCATCAGCTCCTCCAGACGCGAGCTCTTTTTAGGGGCAAACAGGCTGGGATGGAGGTAACTTCCATCCCCATCCTCATCTGAATCATCAGAATCAGATTCTACAGAAAGAGAGCAAACAAAAGGAAAATGAAGAGGTGGATGAATATATGCATGAACAAACATTTTAAGATTCTAATTTCATGCAAAATGTAAATGAGTTTTAATGTAATCATGCTACTCTGCATGATTTCTCATGCAGTACAGAGCTGGTATCGATATATTAATTAAGTGACGCTTTGATTCTGCAAATTGAATGTCCGTGCAATGCACATATGAGTTAGATTCACTGACTCACCCTGTGACTGCTCTTGTTTGCCGCTGGATACAGGATTGTATCGACCTTCCTTCATGGCCCGCAGGATGTGTTTGTAGTATGGGTTCAGATAATGGTCAAAGCGAAGAAAGTCAAACTGGGAGTTGCCAGCTTGCTTCGCTTTCAGAACGATCTCAAACTGAGCCCCCTGCTGGCACACAAACTTGGCTGTCCTCTCTATGATGGCATGGGTCTTGATGGTTGCAGGCTACAAAATTGTGAAGAGACAGAAGATTTAAGTTGAACAGAATATTAGCCTAAAAGCACCAATTACATGATTAGATGTACACTTTAATCTCAAGCTAAAACATTGAATTAAAGGACCATACCAGCTATTTTGCATGTTTGAGCATAATACATTAAATTTGCATACACTTAACAATCATTTCCCAAAGCATACTACTGGAATGGAATACATTTTTTCCTGCCATCCAGACTGGTTTCGGTTCATTCTGGTATGCTATTAAAATCAACTGGTTGATACTTGAAACACTTGAAACTTTCTTGGGATAGGTAATCCATCATCGTGAACAAGACATACATTCAGGCTTTTTTCAAAGTTACGTAATTTTAGCATTTAAATGCAATAAAAAGTGCAGAGTGACCTGAAAATTCTTCCTAGTGTTGCATTCACGTGCTATAGTGAAAAACTGACAACAAAAAGCATTTTCAGATCACTCCGTGCTTTTTATTGGCTGAAATGCTAAAATTTCGTAACTTACAAGTTGATTTTAATAGCGTACCTGAATGAACTGAAACCAATGGTGGTCTGGAAGGTAGGAAAATTTTTTTAAATTCACCGTTCCAGTAGTATACTTTCGGAAATGATGGTCAGTAACGTTACATATATGAAAATTGAATATGTTAGGCTTAAACATGTAAAATGGCTGGTATGGTCCTTTGAATGAAGAAACAACAGTTTCAAGTCACAGCGAATAAACTTAACACAGAACCCTAAGATAGAACCAGTTTATAACAAGCTCCTTCACACCAAGGACACAAGTTATGTTGTGCCTGAAGCACTTTTATGCTGAGCACTCTCATGCTAGTTGTGATGACATTTATTCCGGAAATAATATACTGGGTGGAAATCAGTTGAACAAGAAATGTGCCAGTATTCGTTCATTACTGTTCCCCTTGTCTGCTTTCAATGATTGATCATTGTCATTACCTGGAGAGTACAAAGAACAGCAATCTCTGAAAGAACACACATTTCTCATTTAGCTGAAAGTAATAATAAATACAACCTTTTGAGATGCTGGCAAAAAGATGCCCAACACTCACGGACCATTACAGTGTTCCAAGCTGCCAACAACTTCCTGACATATAAGGATCAATTAGAAACTGATTTAGAAACCTATTAGAAAATCAATCTTTGTGTTTTTTTTTTTTAAACAAGGGTTTGATATACAACAGGAAAACATCTCCCACTCCTACATCTGAAGAACTTTGTAGTACCAAAGACCCAAAGAAATACATAACTACATGAACTATTCATGAAGCGTGCCAGCCTACTGAAAGGCTACAGCAGGTAAACATTTTTTCTGCAGCTAAATGTTGCAGAGAGTTCACTGCTGTGAGCCTCAATCATGAGCATTTGTTTGTATTTATTATCAACACTGACACGGCATTATCCCAACTGACTGTCACTGAATATTCCATCTTCGCTATTTATAATGACAGCGCAATTCAGCTTATATTAAATCTCACCAAAGGCAAAAACAGTTTAAATAGTGAACACAACTAAACTTTCGTATATGCGATACTTTAAAATGAGACTTTGTTGAGAGACAGTATTTCTTCCATACAGAAGTCACCTGAATGGCATCATTCATTTCTCTTGTCCTTCCTAAAAAAAAAAAAAAAAANAAAAAAAAAAAAAAAAGCTAGGAATACTGGCCTCAAAAAGTAGTGAAAAGTTAAATGCATTTTCACCTTTTCTATCAATTTTACGAGAGAACTTCACTACCTTCCTTTCAGCCGCATTTTTCCAGCCTTGAATTGATTTTGTAGCTTTTACCTGTACTTGTCAATAAGGAAATGAAGCATATCGGACACTGACAAAATCTGTTTCTCTCCAGAATAGTTTTGACAAAAAAGACATTCAAATCTTCATTGCAATATGGTGCGCAGGTGTTTCTGTTTTAGTGTCAAATCTGTGTATTTATACATGTGGTGTGGGTTAAGGAAACTCACCAATTCCACATCAGGAGGGATCACCAGCCCTGGGGGAGCAACAAAGGGTTCCTCACTATCCTCCTGCTCTGTTTCTTCTGTGTATTTGAGAGATATTAAAAATACAAATAAGGTTGAGTTTTGTAGTTCACTTGTAATAAAAATACTAATTCATTTGAGTTCCTAAAAAAATTTGATAAGGTGAACCACACACACGCTCCACTACAGCATCCACAACACAGACCTGTAAGTGTTCTCTATCTTTTATTTTCCACTTCATGTGATAATAGACTGCTTACACAGCAAACAGTCCTAGATATGGATAAATACATGAAATCTAGATATTTCAATGAAAGTGAGTAATGAGTAAAATGAAAAAAATCCATAGAGACATGGCAAGTTCAAGTCAAATTCCTTATGATGATAGGAAGTGGAATTAATCAGTGTATTGTGTAATGATTTTGTGATAGTGCAGGGTTTTACAAAAAACTTCATTTGTCATGTTTTGGCAAAAAAAAATCAAAGAATAAAGTAGTCTATAATTAGCATTCTGTGTTATTCCACCTCAAAGCAAACAAGTCAGATGTTTTTTACGGTTTTTATTTTGCATTATGCTGCTTGTCTTTTTAAGGATTTGTGTTTTTTATTTCACAGAGCTGACAAAAGCCAATCAAAAACCTGTCTGATACAAAGAAAATATTTCCTTTGTTGACATGGGACTCTTTTTGCTTTATTCCCCAAAGGCAAATTGTAATGTATGTGGAGCTTGACAGGTGTTTCCAGGCCCTGGACACAATCTCTGCCATCTCCCCAGAGAGATACATCTAGTCTGCCTTCCTGTCTGAGCAGCAGCTGGGACTAAAATGCTTCCAGCAATCTCCACATCAAATATTTAAAGGTGCGGTCAGAAACTTTTTAAAAAACAAATTTTTATTGAATTTTTGTAAACTTTCATTAAATTCTGGTAGGTATGTATTTGTTAAGTGGTCTGTGAAAAAAACAGACCTCTGTGGCTCCTCCTACTGGAGTAAATCTGATTTGAAGAAAACATTTGGCCCCAAATTTTTCCACCAANCTGTGGCTCCTCCTACTGGAGTAAATCTGATTTGAAGAAAACATTTGGCCCCAAATTTTTCCACCAATCAGCAGTAAGAAGCACTTCAACGAGCAGCCAATCATGTCTCATTTGCATTTATGGTGCCCTGTTTAGTTGTGTGTGGACACGACTAGTAAACAAGCGATTCAGGAAACAGCGGCGTAATGGCCGAGCCTATGAAGAAATGACTAATTCCTCCTTCATCTACATCAACTTTCTCTGCAAGAAAAAAAAAATAACGGAACACTAAAGAGGAACAGTTAGCTAAAAAGAAACACTTAGATAGAGCCAGGGAAAGAAGTCATATTTGAAGCTGCTATACACCAATGGCGAGAGGTAAAAACATTGAAAGGCTGGAAAAGTGATGCTGAGCTGCAACATTTCTGCTGGACAGTATACTTTATCTTAATTTGCAGTTTTACATATATTCTCTGTATGAAGAAGTGATCTTATAGGGATTTCCACTGATATTGGGTGCACACTATGTTTCAGTTTCTGCTGTAGTCCTGTACTTCATGCTGTCTGTCTGGTTATCTGGTTGTGTTTATACAGCAGCTACGCTGTCCAGCGTTATTATAGAAACTCTGTCGCTGTATTTAGAATTCATTACAATGCATTACTTGTGTAAAACAAACATGACAAACAGGCTTTATGGGGCAGTCCTCAAGGATAAGGATAGCTTTGTTAGTCTGCACAGCCTTTTTGTAAATATTACACTTTGCGGCTGTGCATTCACCGAGAAATTAATGGTCATAAAACACGTTGTATGACATAATCATTGATACAATGGACAGCCTTGGTATCTTGCGTTGTTGCCTTTTGTTTTTTTGTTTTTTTTTTAAAAGAGAGTTGGTGAAGTGTTTGTAGTGTATTTCTGTGTCCCCGGCTGCCTAGTTTGCACACAATTGCCTTTGTAGGCTAAGTTTTCAGTTTACAAGCAGCTGCTGACTGCTAAAATTCCTGTTACATTACAGTACTTGTTTTTATGTTTCTTTTTTTATTTTCAATATTTTCAGTGAATAAATGTTGAGCACATGCACACATTAAGAAAGGAGTATTGCCACAGCTAACGTAACGGGATTCATGAGAGGTTTCTATTGTGGGAGGAGCTGAGGAGGCAGGACGCAGGTGACGCAGGCAGGGAGGAGGGAGAGGGAGCTATTGGGTCTGATTCTGCCCACTTCTCAAACTTGCCGACAGCACCTTTAAAGTTACAGGTGTGAATTTACAAAGCAGCACTATTGTGCAAGTTCTCTTTATGTGCACAATGACACTACCAAAACCTTCTTCCCAATCACTTTTCTCCAATAAATATGGCTGGCATCAAAAAATGGTAAAAAAAAAAAAAAATTACCATTGTTTTTTTTTTTGTCTACCAAAACATTGCTCGTATTACTGTACTTTTCTGTTTTATGTGAAACTTTAAAACAAAATGTTACTAGCTGAATGCTGGGACAGGCTGCAGCCCCCTTAAACCTCCATAGGACAAGTGATTATGGAGAATGGATGGAAAAGTATACTGTACATCCCACAGTAAACCAAAATACTGACAAGAAATGTCTGGAGTTCTTAATGAGCCATGCTGGAGATTTCAAGCTTGACTGTGCTAATGGAAACCAACACGACAGCGGCCGCGTGGAAAATATGATGTATTTGCGGCCAAAACAGCCGGCTGTGAAGGCTGCTTTTTTGAGCGTTGCTCGCGTGGCTGCGCATCAGTCCATTTTTGAATCAACGCGGACGGCATCTGTGTGATGATGTGCCTTCATCGACGGTGGCCAAGCAAAGATGTGGAGGAAGATGAAATAGGTGTGGAGGAAAGGGGAGCAGAGAGAGAGAGAGAGAGAGAAATAACAAACATCTTTTTTGTCTCGCAACCAATGAAAGTAAAGCAATTCCTCCACTTCGTATATCAACAGCAACTCTCGTTTTTTTGACTCCACCCATCTTTTGTTGTGGCTGACTAAACAGGAAATTGATTCTATTCTGCCGGATTTGTTTTCATTTTTGGGGGCGATTAAGAGCAGCTTTGTCATACAGCATCACTGAAAGTCCTGAAAGTTCAAATGCGTGGCAGTCATGCAGGATCGTCATGAAAGCGCTAGAACCAAGAATGCCAAGACATGTGGACGGCCCATTTTAGAGGCGTTCACGTCCATGTCCGCATCGCATCCATGGTAAGCAGAAACCAGGCTCTAGTGAAGTGTGTGCGTGCATGTGTGTCTCACGAATTCTCACCCGCTTCCCTATTAGCATCCTCCTCCTCTGTGGGCTGTGAGGGGTCATAGTAGTCTGCGCTGTATTTGAAGGCCACGGCATTGTAGGTGCCTTCATCAGCCAGAGCCTCACTCAGACGTTTGTACTCCTCCTCTGTGTGAAGGAAAAAAAAAGAATGCAAGCAGCAAGCAAATTATTAATAAAAATGTCCTTTTAATATCAAAGAGCAGGGCTGAGCATTGCTTACTAATTTTCTAAACCAGTATCAATGCCAGGACTTTGACTTCAATACACATTCCTTAAAAAATATAAAGTCAGAATTACTAATAATAAGGACTGGGTACTGAACCTCAATACTTTTTGCATTACCTACCAAACTGTGTCCATAACACAGAGTACTGAAAACTGTTAAGTAGACATTGAAAAAGTATTATTTTTGTATCAGTAAGCAAAACCCATGTCTCGTATTGGCATTGGTACTGTCTCTTTTCTTTTTAATACCCATCTCAAATGATTAGTAATGACTTGTAAATTTATTATAGTGGTGTTCATGCATTAAGGATCCAAAGTGGATATGAAAGATTCTATTTGAAACTGTGAGATTCTATTCCAAATGTCATCATATGAGATCCCTGAACATCAACACAAAAAGAGGACATAGTGGTTTGTTAGAAAAATACACAGTTAAGTTGCTGAAGACATTTTCTATTGAAATTCAAACTATATCTTTATTAAAGAGCAAGGGCAGAAATACCACTAAAACTATCAATATTTCTAATACTTGCCTGCTGTCCTGTCAATGGACAGATGGGTAATAGCTTGAGTGAATGGAGTCAGACCTCCAAATTCAAGGGCAAACCAGCCTGGGGGATGAACTGTATACACGTGTGTGTGTGTGTGTGTGTGTGTGTGTGTGTGTGTGTGTGTGTGTGTGCATAATACAAATCACTGCCTGATTCAAGCTGTCAGTTTGGGCATAAGACACCGTATTTCACCTAAACTTGTGTCTTATTAATTAAATTACAGTCATTAGGTCTGTCTTGCAGAATGGTGCTTTGTCATCAAAACAGCCTATTTTATGAAATGCAAAATGACTGAGACACTAGTATCCTTGATGAGTTTTAGTGATTTCCATAGAAATAGCAGCTCTAGTGCAAAGAGTCGAAGCGGGCCGCTTTTAAATTGATGGAAAATGTGAAGCACCTTACGGAAGAAGATTTTCCTGGAAATTCAGATTGTGTTAAGTAAATTGGACATGAGCAAAGCAATTGTTAGTGTTAATGTTTTTCAGTTAGGACTGCCAGACCTGTCACATTAGCTTAAATGTCTGTCTGTATGAGAAGTGCCAAAAAGGACAAAGGCTGTGATTAAATGATAACACTAGACAGTCATTCAAACATTGACTATCACAGAAAAGAACCAATCTTTAAACAGTTAAAGATGGCTGAAAAATTAAAGGAAAACCAATAAAAAGTTGATTACACTGTACATAAGCCACTTAAATCTATAAGATTTGTGTGTGTGTTTGTCTAATAAAATATTTAAGACTACAAATAACAGGATTTCAAGCGTTGTGACGAGTCTTTTTCAGAACAGATTTCCTAAATTATATTTCATCAACATCATCACCTCAATAACTTGTAATAGGCCATGGACAGATTTGGATTCATACATAGCGTCAGATTTAATGTGTCATTAAGGGGGCAAATATCGTTATGCCAGCATGTCCCTGCATTTATAAACGCACGTTTTAGAGTTTGCCTTAAAAGAGGCGTTACCATGGTATTTCCTTATTTGTATGTCAGGGAAGCGATTCATTAGAACACACCATTGCGCAAAAATTAAGACCTGTTTCAGTCCAGTGGTAAATTAGCAGTATGAAATCTGGGCAACGTTTTAAACTGTATTTGCCTCACGTGTGTTTGTGATCAATGAATCAGATATTTAAGCCCACACAGTTGAACAGTTGAATGGCGAGCTTTGATCAGATCTCAAACACATTCTTGTGGCACTGCGCCTCTTCCTCAAGCATCATCTGCTGCATTTGTCTCTCTCTCTCTCTCACGCTCAGACACGCGCACACATACACACACCTGCCTCCTGTGCACTCGAATCCAGGAGTGTCCATCTCATATTTCTCTTGACACAAAACAATAACGTCTCTGTAATGGCACAACAATGCCCTGATTCATGGAAGGGAAGCTTTATGAATGAGCTTAAATTAGCGCTGTGGTTATTTAGTGTGATGCTGTGTAGGTACTGTTTTTTATGAATTCCCCTCTTGGTGTTTTACTCAACACTCCTTCCTGAAAACCCATCCACTACATCAGAATCCCAGTGAATGACACATAAAGATAGCTGGTACCTTGTCTGGCCTCTTCTTCCAGCAGGTCAGTATGCAGGGCGAGGTACCGCTCCTCATCACATAGCGCCTCGATTCTTGCCTCTTCCTCCGACAGCTGGTAGGAGGTGTTCCATGACCCGCTGTCATACTCTGAAAGGTCATGTAAGTGACCGCGCCCATCGTATCTGTTGGGTGATAAAACGAATTAGAAAGAGGGAAGGCGACAGTGCCTTTCATACACAACATGGACCTACTTAGCACGAGCTGGGGACCTAAAACCCCAAATTTACAGTACCAAAAATGTGCTACCTTTGTAACAAATCTGTTATGAGCATATTTGTAAGATACTAGAAGTTGTCATTTCTATTTCAAAATACTGACAACGCCACAACTCTTTAATTAACGAGACTTTGGTCTTAAAGTATCTAGCAAGTTTCTGGTACTATTTCCTTTCTGAACAAGTTTTCCAAACCAAGAACCTTACATCAAAAGAAAATCAAACAAAAGCAACTCGCCTCTTACCTTACAGGGTTCAATTTCCCCCTGTAACACTCATCAGTACTTCTACATCTGCAAAGAAAGTTACAATCACACAAACCCGAGCACATAAATACCTATCCGTAAGAACCCAAATGGACGACATTTTCCTGCGTTCGTTCCTCTACGCCACCTCTCAGTTGCAGTTTCTTCGCGGAGAGAAAGAAACGGGGTGCTGCAGTTGGCATTCGGGGTTTGGCAGGACCCCTTAGCCTACCTTGCCGGGGAAAGAACTGGGTTATGTGATAAAGACACACATACATAGGCTACACAAATAAAAACAAGTTGGGTCACTGCAGATCAAGGAGATTCAACAGAATAAATATAATATTCACATCTTGCAGGGCTCATGTAAGTGTGCTTCCATATATTTGAATGTAAATTCTCAAATAGTGGCCAGGGCCCTTTGGTTTTCTCAACTGAAGGGAGGGCCAGACCAATATTTGAGACAGGCTATTATTACAGCCAGGCTTTTACCTCTAATTCCCNCCAACCACATTGTACAAGTAGAATATCTGATCATATTTTAGAAAGAAGCTTCACCGTTTCCTGATCCTTTCAATTTGCCATTGCTGCTTTTTGGTGCTCATGAAATGTGAATTCTGTGATGTGACATTTAACATAATTTACATTTCCACAGCATCCCTTGCATCATTACAATAATATAATCATGAAGTTCACCATTGCACTGCTGTTGAATTTGTCTTTTTTTTTTTTTTTANTTTTTTTTTTTTTTTTAATCAGAAACCATGTTTTAACCACTGATTAGTCCATTCAGATTGGTTCGAGTGTTCCCTGAACTGCTGAGAAGATTCAGGTTAGTGGCTAAAAACAGTGCTTTTGATTTATAAAAAAAAAAAAAAAAAAAAAAAAAGAAAGAAAGAAACAAGAGAGAAACACAGAGTAAGCCATGAAAGCTTTGTGTTTGTGATGGAAATAATGCTGCGGAAATGGACATTGTGATAAATCATCCATGACAAAGATGTCAATAAAGGTATTATTTTGCTTTCTTTTCCTAGCTATTACTGGAAATCCAGCCATAACTTGATTAATACACTTTAATTGAAAAACTATGGTAGTCCCTATTGTGCAAAGAAGCTGAAACATTTCTCCAATGCTGGAAGCAACACTGTAGGAAGGCTGAATGAATGTTGGAAAGAAATTCTGAATCTTTTAGTAGGTAGTTGAGAAAAGGACTGTGAAGCACCTTGACTGCAGTAACTTTAGGTCTAGTTAGAATTTGCTCTGGTTGTGTTGATATCTGTAAAATATCATTTGATTGTAATTTGGTTTTATACACAGTCTTTTTTTTTTATCACTTGGCAAGGACAACTGTATCTCCAAAGTTTTAAATGCTAAAACAGCTTATGTGTTGCACTCTATGATCATATCATCCAGATGAAAAGTAAACATGCGGCAGAAGTTTCCAGAGAAAATTCTTCTAACATGCCAAGATGCAAAGCCACCTCAAGATAACCTAAGTAGTCTTTAGGCTTGTTAAACTTGAATGGTATCATACATGTCTCTGGCAAATTATTATATTTCATCAAGTAAGGTCAGCGCTTTAGTTCACAGCAACATGGCTAGCAGGAACTGGATGGAATTTGCATATTAGCATGTTACTCCAATAAATATCTGATACCATTTATTTGCAATTCAAGACGTCCAAAGACAAGTCAGAAGGCAAGAAATAAAACACTGGTAGTCAGTTTGAAGGTATTCTCCAAGCGTCTACAGAACAAACTCCAAGTCGTTCCTTCAATGTGACACAGGCTAACAGGAGAGATAGTTAGGGTAACGTTTCAGTCTAAGTTTGTTCAACCGACCTATCAATCGTGATGTTCTTGTCCCCCATCCATGGGATAAGATGCTTTCCATGATCGTGGTAAAGAGCCCGTTCGTCGTCTCGGAACAGTTTGCAGGCATATCCGAACACCAAGAGGTCGGCATATTTATCACTGTCACTCACATCCTTCTTCGCCGCTTTGTTGTTATGTTCTTTCTTTCCGGCTCCGCGACGATGCATTTCCAACTTAATAGTTAAAATAATTTATCTTGCTAGATAAATTAGTACAAACGGTATCGTGATTTATTGCTATGCACCAAATAGCTTCTAGGTCATCCAAAAACAACAATAATCCCTGATATTAGCCAAAAGCTACAATTCTAGGTGCTATCAGTCGCCATGATGGGAAAGCAAGTACCTGCAGCCGTTTTCGCGGTCCGCACTTGCGTTATATTTTTAATGCCTTTTTGCAAAAAAATATTTTAGCTTTTACTATTATTCATCGCTATCATATTTTAATTTATGTTTTTATTTTTCAAGGTATATTTTAGTAATTTATTCTTATTTTCGACAATATAGTCGCTTTCATTTCTGTTGAATGTGCTAAACCCAAACCCGCTGACATAAATGCGGACATCAGTGGGTCACTGATTTAAAAAAAAAAAAAAAAAANAAAAAAAAAAAAAAAAAGAAAAAATCCTTGTAACTGATCTCACTTAAAATGTGGATTGTGGTCTATATTTTAGTCAGCGTTAGTTAAAATAGCATCATAATGAATATGCAGGCCACTAGTATAAAGAGTAATCACCGTGGGCGACCCTAGATGACAATGATAGAAAATTAGAAGCTTTAGCATTAGAGCTGAGGAAGACATGGGAGAGTAGGTGTATAAAATGGTACTCAGGAACCTGGTTTTTCATCCTGGCCTATATTTAAAGTGCTCATATATTATTTTAAGCTTACCTAAAGATTTGGCAACCAATTTTAGAGAGCTGGTTTTAAAAAATGCTCATCCAAATTTGTACATAAAAATTTGTAAATGGCTAAATTACTAATAAAACAAAAATGATGTTTCTCCTTGGCTATCATAGAATCTCCTCCACTTCCATTTTTTTAATTTGTCTTACTTAGTGCAATACTTGTCAATGTGGAATTGTGTGAAACAGGTGTTCTTCCTCCAATGAGGAAAAGTGTCTTATACTTAACAAATTTTATGTCAACATATATGAGGCTTCCCATCAACACTTGAATTTTTTTAAGCCAAAAGCAATAACATTAAAAAAAAAAAAAAAAANTAAAAAAAAAAAAAAAAATCAACTGCAGAATAATGTCCGTTGCAGGTAATGTGACATTTCATGAAACAATCGTGAAATAGGGGTGAGCAAGTACACCATTATCCGTATCTGTATCTCTTCACCCAGCTGTATCAGTACCTGGAGTGGGCGGGATTTCAACTGGAAGTGGGTGGGGGATAACAGGAAGTTGGTATTTTAAGCCTGTTGGTCAGAAGTTGCTATATTTGTTTTTTTTTTTTTTTTTNTTTTTTTTTTTTTTTTGTGTGTTTTGTTTTTTTGAAAACTATTTACAGAACAGCCTCAGAATTGAGCTTCAGAACAATGTTTTTGATCACAGGAGTAAGATAACTACTTACAGAACAAGTTTTTTGTAAACTTGAATTAATAAACTTCGGTGAATCAATGAACACAACACATGCAGTATAAAGAAGTAGTATGAAGTAAAATGCTTGAACTAGAGTTTTCATACTCAACATAACTTTCTTTTTTATTTATTTATTGTTTTATTTAAAAAAATAAATTTAAACTGCATGATGTTTATTTTTAACAGTTTTATTTTATTTATTTTTTATTTTTTTTGGGGGGGGGTATGGTCCTTTAATACATTGCATTGAACATTTACTAAGAAAAACATAAACAATTAGCATTTGAAACAATATACATTTTCACATTTTCTGCAACAACAACGAGATCAGTGTGTGTATTTAGCTTGTGTTGTCTGTAACTGTGCTGCTGCCTTGTGTCTATGAACACACACTCTGCTGTGTTTTCTCCTCTAAGCTCCAACACGGTCAGCTGTCTCTTAGCCTCCTCTGGACAGTTTTTGCTGCCTGTATCCAGGCAGCAAAGATACAAATATAGAGCCAGGTAGAATCTAACAACTTTGGGGTTCAGCCCTTTAGTCAGATCAAATTTCAACCTACAGTACAGTAAACTGCTGGCATGTGTAAGTGTAGGAACCTTTTCCGTCCCCCTGCTTCTTCTGAGGGAATACAGATATTCCCTCTGAATCTCAGCTTAGTGCCCGCCTGTTTGACCAACGGCTCCTCTTCTGAAAAGACTTGAGTACTTAAGCTCAGGCCAATTATGTTCTCTTGCTGGTAGCAGTCTGGTTGGATTTCTAAAGAGGTTGGGACAGGATCTTGTGTTGAAGTTTTTCCAGCAGCTCCAGTCTGCAGGCTGCTGCATTGCTTCAGGATGTTTCTCTGTAGATCCTGCTGATAGACAAGAGGTTTGACCTCTAGCCACAGGCCAGTAAAACTCCATGAGTGGTCTGACAGAAAACTATGAGAGCTGTTGTTGATTTCCTCTGTGTTATTACCTTTTGTCACGTCTGTCTCTGACTGGGATTTTTATAGGATGAACCAAAATATATGTTACTCTACACATCCTTTTGAATATGTAGTCTTGTAAAACAAATTTTATGTAGTAAAAGATGCTTACTGTTTGGACTTGAGCACTGGCACTAATATATGGCTACATATGCAACTGAGTAGTACAGTCAGCAAAATAAGTTAAAGCTCTTTATCTAAACAACAGCCTTTCTGGGGTCCTTTTCAGAAAATAGCTTAGGCCTCCACCTTTTCTTGAGTATCACAAAATATGTCCAGGTTTTGACGCCCAATCCAACGGTAATTTTGATGTACCCTTCCTGGCAGGAAGGGTACATCAAAATGGAATGCTACTTTCCCTTTCTGAAATAATAAGACTGTTTCAGCATTTGTGAGTTAGAATGAGAAGAGTCATGAGTGGGTGAATGGAGAGATGGGTAGGATGGTGCAGATAGGGCTCTAGTTGGTGACAAGTTGCTGTGCCATAACAACCATTTTCTGGAGGGGCATACCGACGATACTTTTTGTTGTCCACTTTAGGCTTTAAATGATGGCAGACATGCAAAAATATTTCTTGTGACATTCAAAACTTCTGTAGCCACGTGTTATCTGTGGATCCTGGCACCCTCCCACCACTTGAAAAGAAGGGTTAAGCAGGACATGTTTGAGGTTAGAGACAAATCTTTCTTAAAAAAAAAAAAAAAAATTTAATTAGCATCAATAGTCTTACAATTCATGGTGCCTTGACACCCTGGAATTTGTAGCTTGGTCCTGTCATCACGCTTCTCCATTTTTCAAAAAGCCCTCTTCATCTTTCAGCTCTTCTCTTTCTGGCATTAGCAATTTTCCTTTTGCCCTGTGTCACTTTCTTGAATGGTAGCAGGGAATGCAAACAAGTAACTTGCTGAAGGAACAAAAGTATCTCCTTGGATATTTCCAGGTAAAGTAGGTCCTAATTTAGTTCTGATCTAGACAGAACACTGTCCCATTTCAGATGAGCTGAGCAAAATAACTAAATCTAAACCAAATTCCCTTAAGATGTGATTCAGTTACAATAGCAATAGTTATAGCAAGTAAGTATATTTGTCAGTTCTATCATTGCAAATCATCTAGTATCTGAGGCCTGACTTGATGCATACTATAACACCCACTGTCTCATCTGCTCTTATTTAAATGGACTAAAAACTGTGATTTTTAATTAATCATTGATTTTTCTCACTCTCCCATTTGCTTAATCTCGTGTTTGAGTTACTATGAGATGTAATGATCCAGAAAATAAGCACAAATCAGTCCTCTGAACTTACTGACAAGGCAGTTTAGTTAAGCATACTAAGCATGTCACATTGTAAAATAAAAGCAATTGCTACACTTCCACAGTCCAGTTCATTGTGGTAATTCTGATAAAAGTACATCAGTAAGGAAGACTCTCATCAACTGATTTGTACATTTGGCTCCTCTAGCTCACTACCACATGTTGCAGTTTCACAATCCCACACACAAACAATATTGTGTACAGTTTGAGTGTTAGTTGGATAATACATCTTAAATAAAATAGCATTCATATGTATTACTGTTATAAAATCCTACAGGTCAGGCTAAATGAGAAGGTTTCTTATCTAAATATCAGAGACAGGACTGCAATGATGATGATGATGATGATGATGATGATGATGATGATGATGATCTAGAGACAAATTCTGGAGCTGCTGAATAAATGAATAAGGCAGGAACTCCAAAGACACTTGCAGTCCCCATGGTGACTTTACAGGATTTTGGAAAATTTTCTGATTCACAGCTGAGTCAGTCAGTCTCTAATTCAGTGGCAATGGACTTAAAATACTCATCTGATTAAAAATGTATACAATAAATTATATTATTAATGATACTTTGGATTCATTCTTATGAAGAATTTCAGTTAAAAAAATAGGAATAATCACATAATTGTTAATGAAAAAGCATATGGACTTTTGCTGACACATCATCCCTTTCAGATGTAACTTCTACTCCAATAAACTGCATAAGACACGAAGCTTGACCTTTTTAATGATGTAGAAACCACTCCATGCCATCTCAGTAATTCATGGAGATCAACTTTGGAGGTGTGAGATAAAACAAGTGGATGTTTTGCTAAAAAAAAGAGGCCATTAAGGCCTTCACACCGATGCACACAATTTGATTTTATACAAAGCTTTTAACCCAGAATATTACATGATTAATCACATATAAATTTACATATATTTCTTCTAGCTATAGCTGGTGTCCCTTTAAAAAAAAAAACTACTGTAGCATATTAAGCTTAATAAAGTCACAGAGTTGGTATTTTACAGTTATACAAAAGAGAGAGCAGATAGACTATGTAGCCCCCACCGCAAAGCTTTGAACTGTCCTCTTTATTATTTGCAACCTCTGACTTTGTTTTGTTAAAATGTGTCCATAGGCTCTGCATTATACACGTGTGAGACCAATTAACACAGTGTGGAAAGAATGAAACAAGTAGGAGAGAGAGAGAGAGAGAGAGAGAGAGAGAACAAAAGGTAATAGATGCTACTCCAGTGGAAACATTGCTGTGAACAAATGCATATCTTGCTGTTTCTAATTGTTAACCCAGCTCTATGCACACTGCCTTTGAATTATTAATCATTTCTTACATATGTACTCACATCATCTGCACAATGTAAGATAGTGTGAAGAGCATATAAATTACAAGATATTGTTTAAAAAAACATTATTTTTTTCTGCTATTAAAGACCTGAATGAGGCTGAAGATACAAAGACCCAGGCAGCCTTGAAAATGTAAAGCTTCACAAACATAAAAATGAATTGAAAATGACAATTATTGTTATTGGTTTTATTCTAATTATTGTTTCTTTTTTTTTTTTTTTTTTTTGAGTGTTGGGACTACGGATGCAAATTAGCTATTTAGCTAACCCCAGCACATTTACATTGGCAATATTTTATTGCAATAATTAATGTGCATTGTCCCATATAAATAAATACATTTCATCGTATTTTTGTCATCTTTCATATAAATATGGTCTCACTAATTAATAGATAAAACATAGATGACACACTTAATTATATGTGTTTACTGATATCCTTCTGACTTATTTACCCTTACGCTGTATGTCAGTGTCAGGACCTCTATTTTCTAACATGAATGCATGTTTGCAATATGAAAAAAAGGATTAAATCAAGCACAAATCCTAATAATGTGTAAATTTCCCAGTTGAATACTGTAATAATGTGCAATGATCACATTTCTGTCACTTTGGCTATGTTCACATTACAGGCCTTAATGCTCAATTCCAATTTTTTACTCAGGTCCAATCTTTTTGTGTTGATGTTCACATTCACGTTTATAAGTAACCCATATCTGACACCAGTGTGAACACCGTTGAGGTCCTCAACTGCCACACATGCGCAGATGTAACTAAAATGTGAGCCACATGCGTACAAGAATAACAATAACCGTATTTTTGTGTGACAGTACAAGGGACACAGTTTGCTACGTATTTTCGTGCATGTCATTTCATATATAACACTAGGTCTTCAATGTGCTGAAAATAACATTCAAACCAGTTTTACAAGCANGTCATTTCATATATAACACTAGGTCTTCAATGTGCTGAAAATAACATTCAAACCAGTTTTACAAGCAGAGTTAAGAAGTGTAATTTTACTGGTGGTGACCGTGAACTCCAGGGCCTGGAGTTCAGGAGCTGGCTAGGCTCAGCCTCTGCACGCTGCTGCGTGAACAACCCCGTTATGTCATCACTGCCTCACTGATTGCCTCGGGAAGTGAAGTGCTTCGCTGTTTTATGATTTTCGTATGTCTGCAAGTGCACCCCTGAAATATAAGAGGCAATCAAGATATAATGTAGATCTGAATGGGAGACAGAATATCAGTGGGTGTCCTCCCATCCCATATTTTGCCAGAACACAGGTAGCAAACTTAGTGTAAGCATACATGGCCAGGTTTATTTGCTGCGGAGGTCTGAAGACAATGCAGATAATAAGGATGAGAATGAGAGTGAGAAGGTGACAAAAAACAAAAGCCATAGCAACTGCTCTCTTAGTGGCTGTTGCTACATGTCAGTGCAGAGAGAGGTGTGGGTACGAGAGCGGAACCAGCTATGGTGGGACCGCCATGTTCACACATTCACAGAGGAACAGTTCACTAAAAACTTTCGGATGTCTCCATATATATCCAACAAATTTAAAACTTCTTCATCTCTCTACTAACCCCTGTCAGTGTTGTTGCTCTCCTTCATATTTATTTTTACTGGGCTGCTATGAGGCGCCGACACTGAATGAGGACAACATGCAATATGCGCATGTGCAGAGAAGTGAGACATTAAAAACAAACAGATGAATTCTGATCTGACCAGTCAAACAGTGGTCGCATAGCCAGAGATTGGATATGGATTGGATCTAGGACCACATATGTAAGTGGCCCAGATCTGATACAAAAAAAAAAAAATCAGATTTGGTTTGTTCACACTACCGTGAAAAATTCAGATCTGATTTACATGGAAGCAAAAAAGTCAGATCTGGGCCACTTCAGCGAATAATGTGAACATAGCCTAAACGTTTAGAGGCAACATAAAATTACCCATTGTGGTGATGGTTGGTCAGTTTGATACCCTTTTAATTGTTGTTCATAAGTGTTGGTGAGTAGGTGATGATTGGTTGTCCTCTTGGGCATTGCAGTATATTACTTATTCTTAATCACTAAGTGGTGATTAAATACCTTGAGGGATATTATTTTCACAGATGGCCAGACAGCCAACCTTGAGAGCAAGGAGGCCATCTGGAAACTGGCACACAGCTGTTAAGTTAAGGCAACAAAACCCTCCGACACTTTGCACAATATAATTTATCTCTTGCTCCCTCTGTCTGTTATTCTTTGTGCTTGTATAAATGTGTAATAAATGTGTATATATGAGTAAGCAGCTTGAATAAAGTAGAAAATGCATTGAATGAATTTGTTCCATCCCCCATTTTTTTTTTTTTTTTTTTTTTTTTTTTTTTNTTTTTTTTTTTTTTTTTTCTTTTTTGGTGGTTAGTGCAGCATTCATTCACTGTACATCTGATTTTGGCTTTTGTAGACATCCAAGTTGTGCTTTGATACATAAAACTAAATAAATTGGTGGAGGATAACAGTATGAGCTAAATACAATTTCAAGTGTTTCCTCTTTCCTGTCATCCTGCAGAGCGAGTAAAAAGGTTTTGCCATTTCTCCACATGGAGAAATCCTTTAAAAAAATACAGCCTGTTACTGTACAGTACATGTATTTGTATTTCTGAGATGACCCAGTTAAAAGATGAATGGCTGTTCTTTTTTATTCTTAATTATGTTTTACTAAGGTGACAAACCTGACAAGGGACATCTAATATACCAGACAAGAAATGTATAAAAGGTTGTGTATTTATGTACTGTCTTTATAGGTCTTTTTTTTTTTTTNTTTTTTTTTTTTCTTTTTTTTTTCTAGAGGACAATAAATATTAAAAACCTCTCAGGAGTATATCTAAACAATAGTATTTACCTTTGCTAGCAGTTTCCAAACTAAATACAGATGCTTGTAGGGTAATGCATTCTCTGGATATTTTGATCACTGGTATATGGCAATAAATGAAAAACTTTTGAATGCTTTCAGTCTCTTCTTTGTTCTAGCTGAACAGTACTCTGCAGGATTAAGTTGTCATATGTATTTTCCTGTGTTGAGAATGATATAAATTTTCCAATTTCCCACTGTGAGATCCATAAACTTTTGCATCAATGACTCTGTGGCAGCTTGAATGAAAAATGTAAATCCCTTCACATTTATACACTTTGTTGTTGCTTGTTATGCTTGGAACACCATGTCAAAATTCACTGGGGTGACAAGAAAGAGAAAGATCTGCCCTGCCAAAATGGTTTGTGTATGGAAATTGAATTTATGCTTGAAGCAAAGTGCATACTGTGCATATTGCATAAATATTTACGACTACACTAGTGTTGCTTCAATGACACACTGACTGTATGTTACTGCCATGAAAGAACAGTCATCTCTCTCTTTGCCTTTATCAGATGTCAGATGACAGTGTTAGAACTAATGCATTATCTCTCCTGCTAGCCTTCCTCATGCAGGTTCATGCACCCACAAAAGAACAGATATGTCTCATACACTTTTCACTTCAAGCTGTAATCAATCCATGTGATCCCCTCCATGAGTGACAGGTTGGACAGGATAGGAGCCAACAAGGACAAATGTCTTGCTGCTCCTGCCGTCAAACTTATTTAGGAGTAAGACAAGTCATCTTGGATTGTTCCGCAGAGGCAAGTGGATTTATAGGGATTAGTCAGAAGCTTAATGAGCCCGCTGGGCTCCTATCATGATTTCACAAAGAGCCAACCCATCCAGGTAATGTTAAATAAAGTATGAAATTAATTTATGAATATTTATGTCCCTCTCCAAAGAAGCCTTGCTAATCCATATGGATTTTTTGTGGATTTGGTATAGATGAGTTATTTTGAGCTAGGCCCCTTTCAAGCTGTTTATCTGCTTTGTTCACAATTAAGTGAGTGATTAATGCAGTGATTAAGTCTTACTTATGACAAATTTTTATCTTTTATTAGTCAGCAATCAGGTGCTAGAATTGTCTTTAAATCATTTGAGATTTAGACACATAAAGTAAAAGTAGCAGATCACTTCAGTCAATCCAGTCAGTAACTGCAGGAAAAGCACGCAATTTTCTTTCATTATCAGTCATCATCAATCTTCACTTTTTGTTTTTATATCATTAAGCATTGTTCAGTATATCTGATAATTGCCTGATTAAATGCATTGTCTTGTTATGCTTTCCAGCATAATTTTCCAATTTAACTTTGAACTTAATACACATGCACGCACACACACACAATTTGTGTGTGTTTTAATACAGTGTATGAAGACAACACAAACCATTCAAGCTCTTTATTGTATCATTTATGCAGAGTTTGTCTGTATTCAGTGGCTGAGTGTTTGAGTGATGTGTTTTGCTGACTGCAGCTCTGAAATTGTTATGATTATCGACAAATGTGTTATGGTGCATGAATGTGAATTAATGTCATCTCTATGCTGAGGTAAAGCACAGAATGACTGACATCTACAGTGACAAGGTTAATGGATTTAAGGCAAAATGTGACATTATGAGCATTTCTTAATTTTCACATTAAATCCAGAATATGTGTTTCTTTTTTGTTCTGGTGTTGATGTCATAACGGTGTTTAGTTATATCTTGCCATCCATTTAAGCATGCCATGTGGATCATGGGATGCTGTAGAGTGGATAGCTTGCTTCTATCACCGCTAGTTGAGCTGATAAGACAAAACCTGTAACTTGGTATCTGTAGAGCCACATGGTGTTTGTTTCATCGGATGTGGGAAATGTTTGAGTTTGGACACAAGAACTGTGCAGTTCAAGGTCAGACAGTATAAGGATAAAGTGGCATTTGTTTTACTGTCCATTTTAATTTGCAGGCCAATCACTGTAATCATGATTGCTTGATTGGAGGTGTCTAGGGGGTTGAAATTGAGTCACTGGACTGGAAAAAATAGCTTGAAAATGTTTTGCTGTTCCTCTGACAGGTTTCTTTAGTTGAACTTGTAACTGTAGTGGGATCAGTCAGTGGCTATTCCTAAAAGGCAGACACACCCACACCATCAATGTAATAGTTTCTCCCCATTTTGGAGCAAAATTTCCAGAATTTCATGAAACTGACACATCTTTATTCCACAATGGAACGATTAGGACATACAAAATTTACAAATTAGGTCATTTGACAAAATAACATGAAATTTTAAAATTAAAATGTATGTTTTGAAAAATGGTTGGCAGTAATATAACAAGTTGTATTTAATTGGCATGAAACATCCCCAACAATCCTTCAATTGTACCTAACCTAATCAAAACAAAACAAGGAACCGTCAAATCTAATATTTGATGGGTCCTCAGGCTATAAGTAGCAATATATTCTAGTTTTCACTATTCAGACAACCAACATTTGCACTTCAATAAATAAAATGTTTACAGAAAGCATTGCTTTGAGTAAGAGAGGGAAATCATCACTTTTTCCAGAATAAGAATTTTCTGGTGGCTAAACCTCTACCGAAAGCTCAGAATTATCAGGCCTCATCCAGTCTTCTCAGTCAAACGAATCAGATTCAGCATCTTATTCCCCAAAAATGGGTTGACTTCTACCTCAATCATATTAATCGCAGGATCATAAATATTAACTTTCATTTGGCACTGTGATCAAAATTAATTACTATGTCACTTAGGACCATTTTAATAATCAATAGAAGCTCTCTGTCAGTAAATTGACCTTTCCCTTTGGCCTTTTCTTGTGAATAATTGAAATGCTGTGTGGCAGCAGCTCTTTTAGTATTAAATTAGTGAGAATAAAAAGATTTTTCTATCCTGGCCACTGCCTCAGAATATACAGATGCTACTGTGGAGTCCAGACATGACATTTCACTTCAACTCAATAAAACTGGAAACGACAAACAAACAAAAAACAGAACAGGCATTGAAGTAATATCCTAATCTCCACCAGTGAAACTGGAAGGAGGTCATATGTTTGTGAGAAAACTTGAATTTTTTCTACTGAATTGATTACTATTGAAATGATTTTCACATTTTTAAATAATAATTATTAATTATGCAGCACTCATGGTGTGAAAATACAATGTGACATCTAAGTCTACCTCCAAATGCTCCAATGCTGCATTCAGACTCTGATGTGTTGGAGTGCCTGTAGACAAGAAACAGAAAAGTAATGGAGGGTGCAGCTTTATAGGTTAGAGAATAGCTTTGCATTATTCCATAATAAAGGGTTATTGTTAAGATGTACAGATGTTCTGAATAATTACCAGCACAAGCATGAGGAATAAATGGTTTATCACCTGCAGTACTTTTGTGAGACATTAGCAGAGGTTAGAGGAATAAAGGAAGAGATCAAAAGAAATAAATAAAACTTTCTGAAACTACTGCATCTGCTAAATGCCTTCAATATAAAAAAAGAAAATGGCCAAGACAAAGAGACAGATACACAGGGTGCACAGAGGCAGGAGAAAACAAAAGACGGCAGACAGATCACAGACTGAGATAAACAAACAGGCACAGGCAGGAAAACAGGCAGCAGGCAGATATGGAAGGAAATTTGCTTCTATTCAGATGTGAGGGATTATTTCTGGGAGGAGTGAAAATTGTGCGCCTTTCCCTGGGTAAATCATTCAAGACAGATTGGTAACATTGACTGGTCACTGCACAGTAAAGATCTTATTCTTTATTTTGGACTGGTTGGACTTTAATGGAATGACAATTTAACAGTCTCTGACAGGCAGAGGGCTGCAGGCAGGGTAGAGCTATGGCTTATCTTAAATACTGAACATCACAGAGGAAAAGTCAGCCATTCAGTCATTCTTCATTAACATGTGTATGTAACTAATGCTAACTAGAGCTTGACATCACAGCCAGTTGTCTTCTGCATCAGTGCACAAGGAGATACACCCACAAAGGTTAGCAACTAAAATCTTTAATGGAAATTTTTTAGTTTTAACAATGATAAACTGTTCGGTGATGTAACAGGTATCAATCAGTCAGACACAAAAGATGATAACTTAACCCTGTAAACTAAGTTCTAAAAAAAAATATCTAAAAGAGTCAAACAGCCTTTTCTGCACTTACACGGCTATCTGTTGAAATTGTCATGGAAAAGGGAAAAAAAAAACCATCTTGCGCTGATACTTAATGTTGTTTATATAAAGGAGCATATGGTGTCCCTGCCCAGCTATTGCTGTTGGGAGAATTAAGGTGAAAAATTCATTTAGTATTTTGGTTCAACTTCTTGTGACAGGCGTGAAATCTTGTTTCATACTCAAGTGTAAAAGCCTTCAAAAGACAATGGGGTTCAGCTGCAAACTGATTGTGTGTAAAATGTAATGAGGTCCCTGTTCAGAGTCAACCAAATGGGAGCTAATTGCTTTGTTCGGTTCATGTAAGGTAAGGGTAAGGGCTCAAGGCAACATGTCCCTATTCCCATTGTTGTTTTCATCCTAGTGCAGAGCAAATTAGGGCCTGGAGTCCCTCGATAAGTTATTTCAGTGTGTGCCTTTTCTTGTTCAACAAACAGCCTGTTACACACAATCATATCTGGTTACTGTAATTTATTGTTCTCTAAATTAATTTTGCAGAATGTTGATTATTCATTCATTTGTCTTATCCACTCATCACATGTAGCAGGGACAGCCTTATCTGAATTTTGAAAATCCTTGGTGTGACTCAAACAAACTTATACTGACTGACTAGAGGACGTAAAAGATTAAAAAAAAAAAATCCAAACCTTTTCTTGTCATAGCTGTAAAGACTCAGAGGACTTAAAGACTCAGAGAACTCAAAATCCAAATCAGTTCAGAGGAAAGTTTTTATGTTGGGCACAACTGGGAAAACAGGTCAAGAAAAAAAGAAAAAGCACAATCCTTAGAACAGAGGTTTGGGTCATCACCAGGTAATCCAACACAGAGAATCCAGGGTAAACAAACCAAATCAACAGGCAGAGAGCAAAGTCTAGAGAGCCAGACAAATGGTACAGATTCAGCCAACGCTAGCAATACCGAGAACTGCTGCAGTAAGAGCAAACATGGTTTCTCACGAGGAGGAACAGAAACAAGAGTCCCTAAAATTGTGTCTTGTTTTCTTGTTTTTGTGGTAATAGTAATAGTGTTGATTGCTGAATCTGAGACAGGAAATTAAAACTAGTAAGGCAGGAAGTGTCTCTAAAATGCTACAACTAGAAGCAGGCATTGAATAAGGGAGTGCCTGCAAAGTGTTTTAGCTGAAAGCTGGTGTTGCAACAGTACAAGCATAACTCATATTTGGTTGCAGAAGTGAAAGGTCCATCGAAATAATAGAAACAAACAAAAAACTGGCATGACTGAAAACTGGCATGGAAACTGAAAGTGGCATGCATATTGCTTCTTCCCCGCTATCAAGAGCAACTCTGACAAGAACAGATATGAGAGATATGAAAAGTATAGCCTTCAGCTTTATGCCTGTCTCCTCCTTTTTCTCCTTTTCCTTCTCCTTTTGCTCCCCAGCAGTTTGTGAGAAATTGTGAGTAGTATGGATTGTTCCTTGGAATCATATAGGCAAGCCAGTAATGAGGATATGATCCACAGGCCTGCTGAGCTGGAAAGTGTGGGAGGGGGAAGGAGAGGGAAAGATTAGCCAAAGAAGAGGAGTAGAAGGAGGTGAGAGAAAATGAGGACAGAAGGGGGGAAGGAAAAAGGAAGAGAAGTGAGAAAGGGGTGAGGAGAAAACATGAAACGGGAGACTGCAGAGAAGGGGAACTGGAGGGAAAATGAGAGATGAGAGGAGATAACAGTGTTTGTGGAGCTTTCCTACATCTCCAGGCTCCAACTGGACCCACCAACAGAAACATCTGCTCTGGGCTGCAAGAGATGAAAGGAGCATTTCCCCGCATCATTATAACACATGTACATGTTATTTTGTTGATACTAAGGAAAACTTGCCACCAAATTGTGAAACGTGTTATTTTTCTTTGTCCAAAACTCTACCATTTATTGATACCTTTGAGTTACTTTCCCTGACAAATGTTGAAAGATTAAGTATGCATATATGATAAAGTGCTCAAACAGTGGAAATACTGTAATCACTGCTGCCCATAGGGAGTCAATCAGTCAGCAAATCCTGAGCCTAACATAAGCAGCAATAGTGAAATTAATCACCTGGAATAAAGTAAGGTCTGCATTTTCAGTTTTCCATTTTTCAAAATGACACAGAGAAAACAAGGCCAGCGCTGATGATTAAGCACATTGTACTTGACACCTAATAAGTCTGAGATCTGATAGATGGTCCTGCAAGAGGGCAGAGTGGATAGAAAGAGAAACTGTTTCCAGCTATGTTCTGTGTCCCACTAATAACTTTTTTCCTACTGTTCTACTCACATCTAAAGAGCCATTTTGAGGCTATGAAAAACAGAAATTGGTGCAGCTGGCTGGTGTTACAGCCTGAATGAAGGCTGGAGTTACAGGTGAAAGTGAAGCATGTTACCTTGCCTAATTGTGTTTAGTTTATGGTTAAGGTCAGGGGTTAAACTGGGATTTTGAGATGGTGAAACTGTCAACTGAGTTTATTACATTCATGCAATATCCTTTGAAATAATCCATTAACAGCTTCCTCTTCCTCTTTCCATTTCTGTAAGTTATGGTAGCCTAACTGGTTGGTCAGAATTAGGTAGAGCTTGTAGCTCAATGACTATACCCCAAGCTAACAACGTACCCAACTCAAACTCTATCTACATGTAATTTGATACTGACTGGGACATCTTGAAAGGTGTCTTACAACATATTTAATTTACAATAGACTGTACAATATATTGTATTTACATATAATACTATATATATACATATATATATATATGTATATATATATCAGTGGCTATTAAACCAAATTTGTTCTAAGGATGAATTGACTGATTCTCTTCCACTGGCTTACTTTATCAGCATGAATTGCATGCACGCTTTTTTTCCTGTCTCACTAAAACAAACAACGAGCATAATTTGTGGTTTCTGTGGTTCAGTAGCATTGACCTCCAGTGTCCACTGGACATAATTTGGTAGTGTTTCAGCCACACATATTAAGCGGAGCAGAGAGCGTGCAGGACTCAAAATGTATCTGATAGAGACACACTCACAGATTGATAGGACAGAACGGATTCTAAATTGTTCTAACCAACTGACTGTATCTGAATCATCTGTGATGGAAATCAGGGGTAAAAGACAGGTGGTCCAGCAATCTTGAAGGTGCTGGAACCCCTGGTTGGGATTATGTGTGTTACTCTGCTCCGAGTTCCAGTTTGCTGTGAGGACCATCTTGTGTTCCTCGTCTAGTCACATACATGGTAGAAACATAATCTGTCCGCTGCCGCTGTCATCCCACTGTTTCTCTTCCTGTGTTTCTTGTTATTCTTCACTGTCAAGATTCTCATAAAAGTTGCCATAAACATAATCTTAAAAAAAGAAAGAAGGAAAAAGATGCCAGAGGATGGTGGCCATCATGTGTGACTCAGTTTTTGTCGAACATGACAGCAGATATAAAAACCTGTCTTGGATGCTGCTTTTTCTGACACCTCCAGTCATAATTTTTTTTTTTTTTTTTNTTTTGGTATGGTTGTAGCATTATTATCCACCCTCTGGCTAGACATGGCAGCTGCCCCCACAGCTAATTTATGACTTAATTTGTTACTTCTGTTGTCGATGATGCATTCTTGGAAGGGAAACCTCTCATTACTGGAGCTGGAGAGCAGGCATTTAATTGTCTTTGATAGTGTAATTAAGTTTTGTAAATAGCAAAATTTTACCATGCATAGAGCTGTACATTCATACAATTCAGCTAGACCTTTTTAATTTGTTAAGAGAAATTAAAGTCAAAAGCTGCAACAAAGTTTAATTTAAATAATTTTAAACACCTGAATGAGAACAAGAGCATTCATAACTTTCTTATAATTTTGCTGCTTTCTGATATGAGAACTGTGCTTTAGGAAATTTTGATTTTGATTGAATTAGATTTTGATGTGAAGCACATTGTGTGTTCATTTCCATTGCACATGCGCCATCAACTTGATTAAAATAAAAACATGTTCAAATGCATTCATTCATATTTCCAATCATTATGAGATAATATTTACAGAAGAATATGACTAGGAAAACTATAAAACATATGCTGTGAAAGGGTATGATTTTGCTTTACTTATTCTTAAGCTGTTTTGTTTTAGAGACACAGAGAGAGAGAGGAGAGAGAGACAGAGAGAGAGAGAGAGAGAGAGAGAGAGAGAGAGAGAGAGAGAGAGAGAACAAGCACGGCACATAGTTCCCTGAGGTGGTTCTGCCTCATTCTCTGCAGCTCACATGCTGTAATGATACTGTTTTTGGAAAAAAAAAAAAATAGAGAAATGCAGGTAAAGGGCTTGTTATGGATGCCACACAGTGATTCCATCTCCTCACATTTTGGTATTGCTGTGTTGGCTGATAAGCTCGCTCCCACTCACTGCTTCATCGCATCTCAGGCTGTTACAACAGCCAAGAGCTTTGGCTCCCATAGGGGTAGACATTTAAAATTTCCAGGAAAGTAATTACAGAACTGGACACATTTCCAATAATACTTGCCAATAAAGGTAGACTGTATCACTGGCCTTGGATTCCAAATTGTGCGGACCATAGTCCTGATTGTGTTCTTTGCCTGAGGAAGACCTTGTTGGTCAAAATGTTACATTAAATAAAGCCTCTTCTTGGGAAATTGAAACTCAGTGTGCGGTCGACCTTCTCCTCTTCCTGATTGTGTTCTTCACATTTATTCCTTTTTCTTTTTCTTTCATGGGGTATAGTATTTCTGATTCAACATGCATGATAATATGGAATCAATCAAAGGTGATTTAATTCATTCACCTCAAGCAGCCAATGATCAAAAGCACAAAGTTCCTCCTGTATCGTCTATCATATCTTATAGGGTAAAAACAACATTCCATCAACCATATTTAATGTTTAAAACAATGAAATGTGATTGCATTTCGCACTCAGAGAGAGAAAAAAAGCATAATTCAATGGTTTAGAACTAATGTACATGCATGGAACTACACTGGCACATTTGAATTGCATTTTGGGTATTTAGATCATCACCAATACCCTAGTTTGAAAGGCCAAACATGGATTTGAAGACATGTTCAGTCATCTGAACATGTATTCATGATTTGTGTGTGAAAATAGAGTTTGACTTGTTGTTTTTAGTTCCTTGTAATGTTTGCAGTGTTGTAATTTATTATGTTACACTCAATGCGAGTCACTCAAGATCAGAGAATGGCTTACTTGCTTATAATTTCAATGTATGTGTGTGCATGCATTGTAAATGTGAATGTGAGTGTACTTATCTTAGCGTATGCAAGCCTGTTGAGTATTATTCTGTTTCCATGGCAACAGACCACTGACGTTTCTGACATTTCAATCCTGCCATTCTTAATTTAGCAAAGATGCCTGGACATGCTTTCATTTATACAGCATGGACACAAATAAATTCAGAACACTGACATTCAGCTTAAATTTGACCACAGGTGACAATTCAGCGCTAATGTTTTTTTTGTTTTTTGTTTTTGGACTGTGAGAGGAAATAGAATGTATCAACACTCACATTCAAATCAATTTGTGACAGTGTTATTCATTAACTGTGTATTTTACCTCAAAATAGAATGTAATCGCTCTCTGATGCAGACCTGTGATTCTGTTTCCTATTAAACAGGTTTACCTTGGCTTCCCAGAATGGTGAGCCTAACAGATACTACAAATCACAGCGGTGCAGACAGGAGTGTGTATCGTTTTACCTGCTAAGTGTATAGTGGCAGGTGTTTAGAATGGGTACAGAGGGAATTAGGGGGTTTAGAGGTGATTCAGAGCATAGTTTCCTGTTTTGGTTATATCAGGGTGCCAGCGACATGAATATTTGAAATATGTCTGTGAGCATCCATATGAAAACAATACAGGTAGGTGGTCTGAATCCTAATAAAGGGGCTCTCTGGTGTGAAACAGAGCAAGGCAGTAGCTCTTGAGGAAACCTGCAGGAATTGATGGACCCAGCTGCTTGGAAGAGCAAGCACGTTTAGCTGTAATATAAAAAAGTACATATGATAATGCAATGCAAAGTCACTATAGTATATCTGACAGTATAAGATCATCCATTATTTATATATATATATATATATTTTTTTTTTTTTTTTTTTTTTTTTAACCAACTCATACATTCCTTTATACATCTTTGACTGTGCCAGCAGAACATTTGCACAGTTCATGGTTTGACAATGATGAGGAGCAATTATCAAGTAGGGCTTGCAAGAATCGAATAGAAGAGCTGGAAACTTGCAAAAGAAAACACATCAACAAAACTTAATACTTTAATTCCAACTGTCTGCAAAACAGTCAGCCATTGCTGCACTCATTTTATTTCCCTCAGTGTCCATTTCAGTGTTTCATTTTCAGCACAGATGAGTGTGCACACAATCAATAAGTGCTTTCAGCTGCTGCTCATTCTCAAGCTCCATTTCAGCACTCTTGGGTTAAAAACAAAGTCATCTTTTCAGCTTATTTTTTTTTTAGATAGTGAGATACTTAAATTGTGAAAATTTTAAGAAAGATGATGCTG
The DNA here is from genome assembly GCA_014773175.1 of Lucifuga dentata. Classification (NCBI taxonomy): domain Eukaryota; kingdom Metazoa; phylum Chordata; class Actinopteri; order Ophidiiformes; family Bythitidae; genus Lucifuga; species Lucifuga dentata. Next base: position 113,932 of record VXCM01000715.1, read on the forward strand.
GATGATGAATCATAAAATACAACAGTACAAGAACAAGAAAAAGGACAGCAAAGATTTAGACTCAGCTCATACTGGCTTATTTACACCATCTATGAACATTACAAACCAGATTTAATTTGGACATATGCAAATGCAAGAATCCAAGAAGCCAGTCAATATGAGAATTTTGTGATTTAATTGACGAGGAGTTGGATTCAGCATTTCCACGACTATATACTATTATGAACAATTGTTACTGTAGCATTTTGTAGTAATTAATTTCCAAAGTTCCTTGTACAGAAGTGCGATTGTTAAAATTTCTCATGTTTGATGAGCCCTAAAAATTTAAATTTTCACTAGTTTAAAAAAAACTTTCATGGTTAGATTCAGAACTTCCAAGACTACAAATGCAACACATTATGAACAATATTTACTGTAGCATTTTGGTGTAATTAATTTCCATTTAATTAATTTCCATTTCCTGGTCCTTGTGCAGACCAGGGCCAGATCATGGTCCCATGAGGCGAGCNCCCCCCCCAAACTACATGGTGGATGTTATGATAAGTCAGTTGAGGAAGGGGGCCTGAGGATAGTGAGGATAACAGATAGTCCTGGTCTGCTGCCTCTGCATCTGTTCAAATCCACACAAATTGTGGCTTGATGCAAAACCTGAGAGCTCGTACTGTTGGTGAACCAGTCACCAGATGGAGATCAGCAGCCTAAGGGTAGGCACCGTAGCACCAGAAAGAGCCAAAACATGACCAAAAATGTTTGTCTGTTTAGCATAGCTTAGAGAAACTGTAGCGACTGAGTCCTTTTTAGTGAGGTCTTTGGTTTAGCATATAGCATATGGTGGCTCTGGCAGGACTTGAAGCAACAATTACCCATCGTCACCACAAGTCTGAGATGCCAAAGTTAAATTAACTGGATAGAAATTTTGTAATCGTTTTCATGTTTGTTCTGAATTGAAAGTGGAAGAATACATGCAGTGGGAATTAAACAACACCGAAGAACAAGTAGCAAATTTTGGCACAAATTATTTTCTCCCTTTTAGTACTAAGCAGATTGCCTGCCACACTACAAATCTCAAAAGGAAAATACCACCAAAAATGCATAAAAGAGCAGCCATTGTAGTATGTGTAGTAGGCATCATTTTCACAGTGGTAGTATCACTGTGGGGCTATTGTAAGTGATTTCAATAGTTTGTAGGTGGTCATTTTATTTTATATTTCATAAGGGTCTGTCTGCTTTATTGGAAAGCATATCAAAGCTGCTGTCAATATTGAAGTAATAGTCAATATAGAAAATCAAAAGCTTTTAGTGGTTTGGACTGTCAGAAGAAAAACTAAAATGACTGAGATGTTCAGTTGCAATAACAAGTTACAATATCAGGCCTTTAACATTAAAGTCAGTAAAATAAATACAATAAATGGTTAAAATGTATAGGGCAGGATTCATAAAACACATCCACAACCTTAAAACAAGGTGTCAGTAACAGGACAACGATGCATTGATTAATAAAGGAAACTTTATGAATGAGCTTCACTTATTGCAGCGCTTATTTAGCATGATGCCGTCTTGTTACTGTGATTGCAAATTTCTAAAATTGATCTTTAAACTGATTTCACCTGTTTTTAAATTAACTTTATAAAACTAAATACAGAGCCAGTGATATACACAGTGACTGTCAAACATGACTGATGTTCACACAGAGTTTAAAAGCCAAAGCTGCTCACCAAGTGCTCAATACTGTCTGGAAGTGGATCAAAAAAAAAAAAAAAAAAAAAAAAAAAACTGACACCAATGATTGACATCAGTTGTAAGGCTCCAGCTGGATCCATTTTGCTGAAAGTGCAATTCAGTACTTCTTGAGCTGTAAGGACTTTGTACTGTCAAAAGCTTCTTCATATTGATGCAGAATACTTGCATGAAGGCGAGCAAATAATCTGTATTCAACAACGACCTGGACAAACACATCCCCGGAAAAACAACATCTACATATTTGTGAACTTAAGATCCACTTACTGGATCAGGGTTTGAATATTGTGTTTACTGTATGTCTCCCTGAATTGTTAAATTGTGTTTGTAATTTGTTTGCTTCCTCACCTACAGCTCCTACTCATCTACCTGTTTGAAGACAGGGGATCTCTCTCTGAATTGTCTCTCCTGAGGTTTCTTCCTTTCTTCTTTTTTTCTTCCTTATATGATAAGGATTTTTAATGGAGTTTTTCCTTGTCTTCTTAGAGGGACTGAACTGGTTCAGGAAGCATTAATGTGCAGGTCTGTAAAGCCCTTTGAGACATGATATTGGGTTACACAAATAAATCTGACAAACAGCACTAGACATGCCGTTTATCTTTAACGATTAGGATGCCTTTAACAGACTTGCAGTAACTAAACAGAAAGAATACATCAAATGCTACAGATCTACTTATATTGTCATACTGACTTATTTTTCATGAAGAGGCATAGCCCTCACTTTTCTGTAGTATTATAATTAAATGCACCAATTGATATTTTAAAGAGGAGCCACACACACCTTCACTCTTATTTTGGACCACACACACACACACACACACACACACACACACACACATCACAGATGAAAGGGTTCTTTGATTGCCTATTGCTTTTTCCTGGGTGTGTGTATGTGTGTTTTCCTTCAGCTTTTCGAAGCTGGAATACTGAATGCATAGTTAGAATGACTTGACTCAGTGGACTCCAGCTCAGTTGTGAGTTGGATCCAGTGTTACTGATGTCCTCTTCTTCCACAGGGAATGTAAGTATATTAGCATGAAAACTGCAGCAGCATCTGCATTCTAACATGGTTTACTTGCTTTCAGAGGGATTTCGAAGGCGCTTCAATGGCTACTCTGAGCAAGAAATGGGAAATGCTTTAAAAAAAAGAGCCTGAAAAGCTCCATTCTCAACTTTTAAAATGAGACATCATAAGCCTAATAAAAATACAAACCATACCTCTGCCTATGTAACAATATTTGAGGGGTCACAGTGGTATCTCCCCTGAATGTTTTGACAGTAGTTTGCAAAGTATAAATCAGTGTTTCCTTTGTTTATATTGAGCTCCTTATTTGCTTCCTTGCTGTTTCCTAAGTCACCCCCACTATTGAAGCTGTTTGCTTAGCTTGTCAGCCTTTAGCTACATGCTGTGATATGCCTTGTTTAGTGCTCTGCAGAGTCTCACTAGATATTCACAGCAACTATAAAATGATAAACACAGAATTACCTGCCTGTAACCCCAATATTTAAGTCTGACTTTTTGCTCTTAAAATTACTGTTGCTGATGCCACTTTTGGTGAATGAGAATAAGCTCTGCACACAAAAGCCTTTTTTTTAACTCTGTAGTGTTTTGCTGTCGATGTATTGTTTTTACCGATGTATTATCTTTACCGATGTATTGTCTTTACCAATGTATTATCTTCACCAATGTATTATCTTTACTGATGAATTATCTTTAGTAGTGCTGGAGGAGTCAAAGCTGTGAGAAAAAATGCAATCTTCTTGAAGTCAACTTGCCAAGCAGTCAAAAACTAAATAAAAATAAGAGCATGAATAAAAAAAAGTGACTGTAACAGACCACTGTAATATTTTAATATTTAATGAATTTGATGTTTGATTGTTACTTATGTATGATGAAATGGAATTCATTATTTTTTTTAAACAAAATACGTGAAATGAGCAAATGTGATGGATCACTGTCTCGGAGCTGTATGCTCAGGTTGACATTTGTATTGTCTGGAGGTTTTCTGGATTGCAGTGAGGAGAATACGTAATTCCATGCCTGTGGGGCATATATCATGAACCTCTGTGTTATACCCTCTTAGTGAAGATCCTTGCCTTGACAGATATAGTATTGGTCTCTTCTTGACAGATACCAATACTGATGTGTATTGAAAGAGACCACCAACAGGGGAAACTACAGGCCTTTTACCACTGTATTGGTATAGCAGGTTTGATCTGGACCATACCATATCGAGCTGTCATCATATGTATTCGCACTGTGGCCTCACAGATTGGGACCCCTGATGATTGTTGCCCTTGAATGGACTGTGCCATCACAGGAATAAATGCCACAGTTAGAACTGAAGAAGCCTTTCAAAACACCTTCAAGCTACTTTTTCCAGTCCAGCGACTCAACTTCAACCTTCTAGACACTGTGCCATCAACCTGATTGGCTCATTATGTGGGCCTACAGGTGACGAGAGAAAATGGTTTCAGTAGATTTGTAGCTCCATCAGAAATTATTACTACAACAAGTGCTGACTTTGATACTGAGATTATGCCCTTCTAGATTAAAACTGGTGTTAAGAAAGATATGAACTTTGTTTTTTTTTTTTTTTTTTTTTTTGCTGCATTTTTGTTGGGGGATCATTTTTAAATTCCACAGGCACAAGTAAGTTTACTTGCACACTATATTCATACTTTTGTTTGTACTTTGATTGAGGCAAAAATGCTGAGTAAGCCATATACATGGATGGCATTAATAGCATTCAGTTGTTTGCTGAATATGCATGACTTGTGAGAGGAAGTATGAAGGCAAGGAAATGCATACAGAGAATGCTTCTGCTGATTGTAAAAGTGTTTACATGCTTGAGTAAGTCAACTTATGATTGCATAATTGAGGTCTTCTACTCAGGGCACATCAATGTCCATGTGTGCCAATTCCAATCTGATTGTGGTGTTTCCATGATATTTGAAAAAATCGACTTATTAGCTCAATAATTACAATCAAAGTTTTAATGTGTGTAAATGTACAGATTGGCTGAAGCTGAGGGTACCAGGAGTTTAAAGTCGTTAGGGTGAACTGCTGACACATATGGAAATACTCTCCTGCTGTACGTTTATTCACTGTACAGCATAGTGTTGCTATCTAAACCATATGGAAAAACGAGGTAGAGATCTCAACAGCAGGCTTACCACACATGGTTATTATCAACCCACTACAATGCAACTGCGAGTACAAACAGGCTTACTAAGGAACTACCTTTATGGCAGAAATGGAACTTTGTGAACCTGCAGCGAACCCTGCAGGTTTTATTGTCTGCAACACAACACAGCACAGGGAAGCCAGCACAGCCTTACTCTGCAAATCACAGGATCCTGTTGGCTAGCAAGAAGAGCTGGGTATATGGAAAGGAGGGTTGAAATATCAAGCACAGAACTAAAGCAAAAGAACAAAAAAAACAAAACAAAAAAAAAACAAAAAAACAACAAGTTCAAGTTAAATCAGAAGGGGAGATCATCTGTAAACATAAAAGAATTGGCTTGCAAGAATCAGCAGGGCATACCATCAAACAAAGCATTAAAAATCTAATTGATCACTTCTGAGCACTGCTTTGCTTTTGGAGCATGTTTAGCATGTAGCATCTGGGTGCCAGCATGGAGTTGGCATGGCTTGGCTGGTCAATCCTGATTGGATGCACATGAAGCAACAGCTAATTACTGGAGTACATTAAATGTTAAAATCCAAGCAATATGAGTCAATAGTCTTAAAAAACAGGTAGTGGAGTAGCATACCAATTCATATTAGTGGAAATCATTGTGATTGTATTATTGGAGCAGTATTAATAACTGTCATCATGTAATAGAAGCATGTCATTTCTATGTACTTTGGGGTTAATGCAATAATATTTTAAAGGGTTTACAGCAGGTTAACTGGTGTATTTACTCCTACTGTGTGTCATGTATTATTTCTGTCATGTTTTAAGTTTTACTTATGTTTCTAGTTTCTTTGCATTTTTATCATTTTATATTTCATCTTTAGCTTGTTTAAATGGTATTGCAAATTAGTTGTTTTTGGGAAATATAATAAAACTCCCTTGACTTAACTCTTTTGTATCTGGCCTATATTTTATCCTCAACAAAGCCTTTGAACGTGTTTTTTTTTTTTTTTTTTTTTTTTTTTTTTNTGAAAAAAAAAAAAACACATGGAAGATAGCAAAAATGGAAAAAAAAAGTTTATGGGGAAAAAAATTAATTTTGGTGGTGGTAGAAAAACACCACTTCATATTCACTATATATCCATGGCTCTTATTGAAATACAGAATCTATGTAAGCTGAATATAGTTTGTCATTTTATCCTGTACTTTAACCTATAAAGTGTGCAAATAGCACAATTGAAAATGTTTGATCAAAATGTTGAAAATGTCTAAAATGTTTTCATCAGATGAATGTGTCTAAACTGCTACCAAATGTCATTACCTGCCTGTGTGCCTGTGGATGGTCCCTGCTCCAACAATGTTATCTAATCTCTGGTGCCTTGCGGACACTCTCAGTGAGATGTGGGCGTATTACTGCATTTCTGAGTGACACATTGTCATTTGTATATGAGAGGCTCTAACGGTCAAAAGGACATGCAACGTGTCAAGTACTCACAGCAATAAAAGCAATGTGGCAAAATGTTGACGGCATCTCACCTGAGAGTCAAAATGAAACATGACTGTAGCAGAATGCATTTCTATGAATGTCCTTTCATCATGTGGAAATGAGAAGAATAATCTCATGACTGGTTTATATTTTTAAAGAGAGGACATTGCAGAAAAGAAGAATAGGTCAATATGTTATTTGGATTTGAATTTGTTTTGTTTCTCATTGTATGAAGTTACGCTTCAATCAAAGAAAGTTAGAAAAACTCCTGCTTACATCATCTACACCACTTGCTTTTTAAATGGGAAGAATGGTAGTTTTGTTGTTTTGTTTGGTAAAACAGCATACATCTCATTTCAGATGGAATTGCACTTTGGTTTTTTGTGAATATGGAAGTTTGGAAAAGTGACAAAGAAAACTGTAAAGCATGTAAAGTGTGTGTTAAAATTATACTGTTGTTACTCTTCACTTTGAAATGGCATTCGATTTGATGAAACAGTCAGTCTCACTTGTTTGGGGCTCTAAACTATGGAAGACATTTTTAGTTGAGAAGATTCTCTGAGGCAGCAACTGTAGTTATTGTGAATTTATTCAAATATGTATGAATCTTTGGGACAGAATATGTCATACGTTGCTCTGTATGCACATCGGTTACCCAGAAGATACAAGATATGCAAGTTCACAGAGTCATAAGCATGTCAGGCTAACTTTTGTTTCTGAAATCCTCTCACAAAACCCAAAAGTTTAGGACTTGACTTAGGACTTTCCTGCCTTCACTTGAGCAGTAAAACTTGATATTTATATCCTTCTGACTTTCAAAACTGCCATATCTGCAGTGTTGTGACCTTTCAAATTATGGTCAATATGTAAAACAATACCAAATTTTCTATAAGGCATAAAGAAGGGCAATTCAAATCTGCTTTTCCAGGGTTATAAATCAATCAATCAAGGGTTATCAAATCAATCAATAAATGAATAAAAATAATTTAATATTGACCAGTTAAAGATGAATAGCATCATCATGATGATGATGATCATCATCCAGCTGATCTTCAACTCCCACCTCCGAAAGAACTTCTCCTGCATTCCGAGGGAGGCTGGGGACATGGAGACTGAATGGACCCTGTTCAAAGCCTCCATTGTTGAAGCAGCTGTTTTGAGCTGTGGCCAGAAGGTTGTTGGTGCCTGTCGTGGTGGCAACCCAAGAACCCGCTGGTGGACGCCAGTGGTGAGGGAAGCCGTCAGGCTGAAGAAAGAAGCTTTTCGTGCCTGGTTGGCACAGGGGACTCTGGAATCGGCTGACAGGTACCAGCAGGCCAGAAGGACTACAGCCTCAGCGGTTGTGGAAGCAAAAACTCGGGTGTGGGAGGAGTTCAGGGAGACCATGGAAAATGACTTTCGATCAGCCTCAAAGCTGTTCTGGCAAACTGTCAGACAACTCAGGATGGGTGGGAGGTTCATAGCCCAAGCTGTTTACAGCAAGGGCGGAGAGCTACTCACCCGGACTGGGGATATTGTCAGGCGGTGGAAGGAGCACTTTGAGGAACTCCTTAACCAGGCTTCCATGCCCTCCACAGGGGAGGCAGAGATGGAGGACTCGGGTGGATCGGAGACCATCTCTCTGGTGGAGGTCACTGAGGTAGTTAAAAAGCTCCGCAGTGGCGAATCACCAGGAGTGGATGAGATCCGTCCCGAGATGCTGAAGTCTCTGGATGTTGTGGGGCTGTCATGGCTGGCACGCCTGTGCAATATTGCATGGAGGTCTGGTTCAGTACCCTTGGAGTGGCAGACTGGGCTGGTGGTCCCCATTTTTAAAAAGGGGGACCGGAGGGTGTGTTCCATCTATCGAGGGATCACACTTCTCAGCCTTCCCGGGAAAGCCTATGCAGGAGTGCTGGAAAGGAGAATTAGATTGATAGTCAAATCTCGGATCCAGGAGAAGCAATGCGGGTTCCGTCCTGGTCGTGGAACTGTGGACCAGCTTTTCACTCTTGCATGGATACTAGAGGGGGCTTGGGAGTATGCCCAACCAGTCTACATGTGTTTTGTGGACCTGGAAAAGGCCTACAACCGTGT
>VXCM01000715.1:123840-181719 GCA_014773175.1 Lucifuga dentata
TGGGGTGAGGGTGGTGTCAAACAGAAAGAGGGTGAGGGAAAAGACAAACTGGGAAACCATGATTATGCATTTCCTCTCATTTCCTCTCAATGGCAGACCAAAATACTAATGTTGTTTGTAAAGGAAAAACATTCATGATCCACTTAAGAAAGCACAGAGAGAGAGAGAAATAGGGGAAAAACTCATGGCTAGCAAATGTTTTCAACACTATCTGGCTGTCATTATTTGCGTTAGTGATCATCAGAGGAGTGCACACTTGAAGCAGCTGATGTCACGCTTCCTGCTGCTTCACACCGCCACATTTTCTCAGTCACACTCATCTGTCCTCTCTCCATTTCTTCTTTCCCCTTTATCTCTCTGTCTGTTCAAAAGCTTCAGTACCCCCACAAGATCCAACCTATACACTCTTCATCTCCTCTTCTTCAGTGCTGGGACAGCGTGTCCCGACATTTGACAAGACTTTGTCCTCCCAGGGGCATAAACAACTGTGACTGGTAACCTGATTAAGAGCTCCAGGAGGACACTTGATGTGGAGAGAGACAGAGAGACTGAAACAACAGGAGATAACCAGCAGCATGATAAATGACCAGCAGCACTGACCTTTTACTATTGAAGAATTTGGGAACATCAGATTGACACTGTCCCCTGGTACACATTCATAACAGCAGACGGTGGGGACAGATAAACTAGTGTTTGTATATATACTGGCAGACCCATATATAAAGGCTGTTACAACAACAGACTGTATATATTGTATGCACTCCCTGACCTCATTTAAAACTTTATGGAACCCATGTTTCTACTGAAAGGCATGTCCTGAGTTGTATGTTATTCTAATGTTAGGCATTTTTATAATCATAATATAACTCCTGTTTATCTTTTGTCTGATTTATCATCTCATTATTATGCTTTGCTTTTCACTTTTGTTTGATTTTGTTGTAGCTGTGTTTTGAAACAAGCCAAACAAATAAAGAACGACAGAGGACTGGCAGAAGTCATACAAGGTGTATTTAGTTAAGTACTTGCGTAGGGAATGGATTTTTAAAGTGTAACTTCATACCCCCTTTTTTCTTGACAATGTCTCTTTCATGTATTCAAAAAATGCGTTTTGGTTTGCACCGACTACTAAGAAAAACATCAAAGTTATGACATACTTGACTTTTTTCCACCAGTCACGACAGGTAGCACATGGTCATTTTATATGAAGGATTCATGAGAATCTTTGAATGTCAACCATACAGTGCATCAGAACGATGAGTGAAAAGAGGTTAAAAGCTCTATGGACAGATTCAAACACCCACACTTCCCTGTGGCAAAGTGTGGGCATTTGAAACATGCTAACTACTATGAGTGGTGAGAGGCACTGTGCATCACTGTGGGAACAACTCCAGGTCTACAGTCTAGTAATTTGGTCACAATGGTAAGAGCATTACCTTCACACGTATTTTAATGGCGGGGAAACCAGGAGGAAACTGCAGGAAAACCCTGCAAAAATGAGTAGAACATGCAAACTCTGCACAGAGCTTTGAACCTAAGACCATATGGGTGTGAGGAAATAATATTTTCCACTGTGCAGCCCAGTTGTGAACGATCTGCCCGTTTTTAGCAAAGGAGAATGGATCTGTATGCAGCCTGAGAGACTCAACTCAGGAACAAGAAAGTGTGAAAAGGTGGGGTAACACTCTCAAGTGGTAGAGCAGATTGCAGTGGCAGTAAGTCTAAAGATGGAGTATAGAGGATGGCTCCAACCTTGACATTATAGTTTTGGTGTCTATTACCAGGAATCTGTTGTGCATGTGTCCACACCACCTATTTCATCCTCAGATCAAGTGTGTCAAAAAGGAGGACAACTCTGATAGGTTGAGTGTTAAGTGTGAAAATAATATCTTGCATGTAATAGTCACTATCTACACAATACATTTGCTGCTGAACTCAGCTATTCTCCGGGTAGGAGGCTATTATTCACCCTAATTTAATGATCTTCCACTACAGCAGATTTCACTTTGTATAGAAAATGCACCTGAGCACAATATGGAGAGAAGTGTAATAAAGTCTAGCAATGTACCTTCACTAATGTGACTGTATAATAATGGCTTGGTGTGTATTTAATGAAAGGCATCACCAGAATAAAGTACAAGAGACGGATAAAGACATGACTGAACATTCTACAGGGAAGAAAATTTAATTCCAATGCAACAACTTCAGCAGAGTCGAGTTTCTTTCGCAATATTGATTTGCTTTTTGTTTCACAATGTTCACCAGGATTGCCTGGTTTACTTCCATGGCACGACGCCATCAGCGACCTGTGGCTTGTACTGTGCTCTCGTGTGGCTACATCTTCTATGTTTTTATGTTAAGTACTTATGTATCATACAATTAGTGTTTATTCAGTCCAATGTCTGTTGTTTGTTAACGTTTTTCTTTTTTTTTTTTTTTTTTTTTTTTTTTTTTTTTTTTTTTTTTTTTTTTTTTGCAAGCCAAAGACAAATTTCTATCTTTGGATTACAAAGGCAGACAATAAAGTTGATTTGAATTTGAATTAGGCTGAGTGACAATGTTTTCTCTAATGCTGATATGGACTGGCTGATAAAAATTTTTATTATCTTAAGTTTGGTGGCAGATCTTATTTTGCACTCATAATGCAATTATTTGGTATTTGATCCTGATCTTCACAATTATGATAGTAATTATGATAATCTTTAAAGAGTAGAGGCACTTCTTTGTTACACACACATACCAAATCAGAGGTAATAAAGCTAATAAAGCTACTACTGTATATACTCGAGTATAAGCCAATCTCATGTATAAGCCGACCCCCTGATTTTGACCCTGAAAATTTAGATTTTTAAAGAAACCCGTATACAAACCAACTCCCTGATGTTGTTCCATCAATTTATTTGTTAGCAAATTACCTGTTTTTTTTTTTGTTTTTTTTTTGTTTTGTTTTGTTTTTTTTGGGGGGGAGTGTTGTGATTTTCTGAATATAATCTACGTACCGGTACTGGTAAACATGATATTTATTTCAGCAGTTGATTACTGTAACTGACCAATCACAACAGCACTTACTGGCCGCNACATGATATTTATTTCAGCAGTTGATTACTGTAACTGACCAATCACAACAGCACTTACTGGCCGCCACAAAATGTGCTGAATAAGATGTTTTGTCAAGAAATATGTAATTCGAAGGTATGATTTAAACTATTTTCCATGGGTATTGGTAATGGGTCATATTTTCATCCCTGGAAATTTCGTTCTCTGGGATCAAATTTGAAGTTCTCGTGTATTAGCCGGCCCCCCGATTTGCTTTGTGAAATTTGGTAATAAAAACTCGGCTTATACTCGAGTATATATGATACTTGATGTGTTGAAATTAACATACCTGTTTTACCGTCACTTTAAGTGTTTTTATCTTGGATCTCTCCAGAGTTAGTGGAGATATAATTTAAGTCACACATAAGTAACTGAATTATCAACTAACAATGAGCTTAACAGAATTCTGATGAGAGTTTACATGAAAATTGCACTGAGAGGAGACACATAGACAAACACAATGAGTGGCGGAAACAAACAGAAGAAATATAAAAAAGTAAATACAGTGAGTGGGGAAACAGAACAATAAAGACATAAATACAAGTGGGTGGGAAGACAGTGAGAGAGAGAGAGAGAGAGAGAGAGAGAGAGAGAGAGAGAGAGAGAGAGAGAGATAGAGAGAGGACAAATAAAGAGAGTTAAGATGGAGTTCCAAAAACAAATACAGCAAATCTGTTTTAGGAATGCTAATATTGTTTTTCCATTTCCACAAGGGGAAACAACTGAATAATTAATAAGAAAAAAAAATGTGAGGGGAGCTTTTGATGCATATGCCTTCACCTTTTATTATTCTCTTGTAAATAAGGGTGTAAAGTGCATGGCATTATTACAAAACTGACTAAATCATAAAGAGTAAGTGTATTTTCTTGGAATATTAAACATTAAACATCATGACTGTAACTCTAGACTTTGTTAAGGAAAATACATGATGAGCTGTTGAAACATGACAATGAATAATGTTTGTTTTCTAGGTGAAAAAGTGCTGAATTTGCAAAGAAAAAAAATGAGTGATTTGATTTAGATCACAAACTTAAAACTCAATTCACAAATTCAGCAGAGGTGATGAATACAAAATCACATTTAAGGTAAATTATCACTGAAAAATAACCACAAAGGCCTCTGCGGTAGAGAAGCCACAGCTTCAGTCCTGTTGGTGTTTTTGAGTAAGAGCATTTATGGTGTTGCCATTTTTTAGGTAAACAAAGAGGACAGACTGAAACATATCTTTACCTGACAGAACAACAAAAACATTTATGAAAGTGCCGGGAGCAACTGTTATTAAACGAGGAAATCTTATCAAATGTTATGCTTTTATGTTTCACAGCAGCAACCCAAGTCACACAACATTTTCTCATTAGCTCCTCCATCTGTAGTCCTGGCTTTGATTCCAAATGGTAAACATGAAAAAAAAAAAACAAAAAAACATAATCCATTGTTGAGTTTTCTAATGTTTCGATCATGAANATGAAAAAAAAAAAACAAAAAAACATAATCCATTGTTGAGTTTTCTAATGTTTCGATCATGAAACATGTTCCCAACTCGTCCAACTCAAAAAGAGCCATACCTGGCATATGGTGGATTTCCCACAAAGCTGTGTGCATGTTACATCACATCAGAAAGATCAACTGAAGGATGCGGAGGTTTCCTTTTTGATAGACATCATTCAAGTTTTTCTTTGTTAAAATCAAAAAGTCAAATTTTAACATATATTCAACACAAATCACCATTTTCCACCATAGTCCTTTTTTGTTTTTCCAAAACGTTCCAAAATTGTGGTTTCTTCTTGACAGATGTAGGGTGACAGTCACCTACAGACACAGACACGTGTTTGTGAGTGTGTGTGTGTGTGTGTGTGTGTGTGTGTGTGTCTTCTGCCATTTTCTGTTGGCTATGTGGCTTCATTGGAAGAATAAATGAGTGACAGGTTCACCAGGAAACCAGTGAGAATTTGTGAGAAATGACTTATAATAGGCTATTACCCCACAAAAAACCCTCATCTCCAGTAGTCTGCCTGTGGAATCTTCACCAATGGAGTGAAAATAAAATAAAATTGAGAGAGTGATTAGAAGAAGAAGAAGAAGAAGAAGAAGAAGAAGAAGAAGAAGAAGAAGAAGAAGAAGGTAAGGATGCCAGGAGCTGAACAAAAAGGCTAGTGAGTGATGAAATGTGTTAGCGTTACGTTGATTACTTCACCTTTCAAAATGAAAACCAAATCTTTCATCAGCTAATGCCATCTTTATGTGATTTGTTGTTTTAAAGGCTTAATCTGTAATCCAGATGTAAAAAGACCGCAAAACATCACAAAACACATATTACCAGTTGAGTGATCATATGTAGGTCAATTATATATGAATATGCTGTAGCCGTTATTTATATGATCAGACAATAACTGATTGGGGCTTTATGAATTATTCAGGAAATAATTAATCACAAGAGAAATGCTAATTAATAGGCTCAGCCAATAATGTATTTCAAAAGTTTGCAAATGTGTTCTCTTTTAAGACCGGAGCCATGAAAGAGCGATGATGGGCTTGTTGTTTACACTGATCGTTAAAGGTCGTGTGTGTGTATGTTAACTGGGAGATAAATTCTGGAGACACATGGAGAGGATGGACGATGCTCACCCTGTGGTACTTTAAATGAGCGTCCTCTGTGTGACTGCTCCATCTTTGGTGACCTTACAACCGACCATAAACACCATATTTTACTCCTGACTTTTCTCTTCTCTCAGCGATTATTGCATGTTACAAGGAATAGGGTATCATGAGAATTTTGTTGTTGAATCTTACTTCTGTTTAAACAATAATTATGTTGGTTGTATCATAAAGATCATAAAGATGATTTTGGCCGGCTAGCGGCCGAGCCAATGAATGGTTGATTGGCTAGTCATACACTTCAGAGTACAACAAGATATGTTGACAACTACTGGTCACATGGCCATAAATTTTTACAGATATTCATAGTCCCCAGAGGATGAAACTTGATACTCGATTAACATTTTTTTCCAATATGACCATCAAAACTTCATTTCCACTTTTAAAGGACCATACCAGCTATTTTGCATGTTTGAGTTTTCATAGATGTAATATTACTGACAATCATTTCCCAAAGCATACTACTGGAATGGTGAATTTAATAAATGAATAAATAAATAAATTTCCTACCTTCCAGACCGTCATTAGTTTCAGTTCATTCTGGTATGCTATTAAAATTAACTTGTTGAAACTTGAAATGTTCTTGGGATAGGTAATTCATCATCATGAACAACACATGTATTCGGGTTTTTTTCAAAGTTACGTAAGTTTAACATTTAAGCGCAATAAAAAGTGTGGAGTGAATGTATGTCTCCACCAGGGAATACAGTCCCAAAAGAAGACCTGCGTTTATTGAAAAAGNGTGGAGTGAATGTATGTCTCCACCAGGGAATACAGTCCCAAAAGAAGACCTGCGTTTATTGAAAAAGTTAAACAACCATGATTTCATCAGGCTGTATAACTATTAGCAAGAAAAACATCGATTTTTAAGGTGGGTGTATCACTTGAATCTTTGATTTTGAAAGATTAAGAAATTTTCCAAAATATCAGGAAAGCTGTAATATGGTTTTATCCTTTGGGAAATGGTTGTCAGTAACCTAACATATGAAAGTTTAATATATTAGGCTCAAACATGCAAAATGGCTGGTATGGCCCTTTAAAGAACTGTCATTAACTATAAAAGATTGACATGCTTTTGCACCACCTACAGGCTGAATTTGGAAATTTGCATCCAAAAATATCTTATACAGTGTTGCCAACTTAGCAGATTTTTTGCTGCAACTTTTAAGACCCATTTAGAGACTTTTTCTGGACTCAGAAAGAGTCCAGAATCGAGCAACTTTTTGGGCAGACATCAGCAACTTTCATAACAAGAGAGTCGCCAAAAATGCCCTGCGAATCTGTCCGTTAAAATGCAATATTCCCTCCCTCGTTAGTGGTCAAAAACTATATCGCATTAATTATAATATAGGAAGTACTGTATATTGTCATGTTGATTAGCATAACAATCCTGCATCAGGACTACAGTCCTCATTGACCTCTAAATGTTACACACTGACTGTGAAAGACTAATAGAAAATAATAAGACATTGCATTAGAGTTATGTTCTTAAACAATAGAATTTTACAAAGGGAAGGTGAAATTTTTCTTGCACCTTTATTGTCTTGGAGCAGGATGCTGCTGTGTGTTTATTTAACTTGTTGAAAAAGCTGTCAGCCAGGGCAACATCAGCTGTACCACTGCCTGTGGAAACAAATGGCTCTGCCAGCCATTTTCTCTTCTCTGCCAGTTGGGCTAAAAAATTATACAGTTCAAGGTTCTCCCCAGATTGTACCATATTTTCTTGATTGTTAGTCATTGTGAATCAGGTTAGATGACCAGATCTTTATGTGTACTGCTTAAATGACAAAATAATAGTCAAGGAAAGGGACACATGGAGGAATTGGATGGAGTGAAGGGGGAAAAAAAAACACTCTCACCAAGTGTTCCAGATGCCCCATCATTTGGTTACCACAACATTATACTCCTCAAAACATAATGGCCCAGGGTTCCCAGTGCTCAATTTTGACCCCTGTGCCCCACATCTGTTGGATTGGGCAATTATGTTTTGTAGTCTGGAGAGGCCCTTATGCAGGAAACCTGTTATTTAATTTAAATGTAGCTGCTTTGCAAACATCAAAGTGTATGAAAAATATTGTATTTGCTCTTGTAGTTTCAGTCTGTACAGGCTACTCTGAATTCCACTTTGACTGTCAAGGGGTATATAATAAAAGGTTTTTTTTTTTTATAAGCACAGCACTTCACCTGAACAGCTTCAGTGCATGTGGAAATAAAGAGCTGTGAAATGAGACAGGAAAGGCAGGAAATTAAGACTGCCTGTTTGTGCGAGTTAAGCAAGTCAGAAGATGGGTGAGTTCAAAAAGGAGCACAAGGCTATTTGGCAAGTACCATGTGAAAATCTGGAGAAAACTTTTCACTCAAACTGTAGTAGGTACTTTCAAATAACATTGACTTAAGTTGTCAAAATGTTAATGTCTCCAATCAATGCAATGCTGTCTTTTCCTCAGTAGTTTCCCTGTTAAAATCAGCAAGTCATTATTGAACAAACTTTCCAAAGTACAAGATGAGTGTGCTCACACTTTTTTGCAAATTATTTGCTGAATTCAAGTAATTTTAAAGCATTGTTGTCCTCGCCAAGAAGCTTTGAAGGTTGTTAAAGTTTTAAATCAAAACTATCATGCAGTGTTTTCTCACAAAATCCAGTCCAATTCAGGCAGCATTCGATCCACGAATCATTCACCATGCTTAGTTTAACGTCTGCAGTATCATCACATTTATATGTTCGGGGTTAAACATGGATTCACTCATCAGTTTGCTTTGATGAAATGGCTGCATGTGTTCAGTGAGAAGGGGGCATTAAGATGATGGACACTTCTGGAAGCGTCGCATTAGTCTGTAAGCGTGTCTAATGAAAATGTTATGGTTTGAGGAAAGAGGAAGATTGACGGCACCAATTGACACTTATATCAGTAATGAATTGCAAGGCAAATGTCAGGGCAATTGCGATCTTTGTTATGTTTAAAACAACATGTACGCTTTGCAGTGCAGCCTCATTACTGCGGCTTATACATTCTTAATCCAATTATATCAAAACCTCAGCTTCATAGGTGAACACAGGCCCAGAAGATATTAAACATAACAAGGTCTTCTTTTTAACTACGCTTGGATTTAGTTAGAAAGTAAACAATCATCATTTACTCATCTGACATTTTGCAAGAGAGAATCTCATAATGTTTATGCCAGACTGAGCCTTATAAACTGATAAACTCTGCAACTGTAACACAGACCCTTATTTCATTTAATCTTCATTCCTGAATAGAAGTCGGGACAAATTTGTGTGTGTATTTGCGTTGTCTGTGTGAGAGAACAACAAATTAGGAGTGCTTAGGGTGCTGCAGACTTATATGCAATGTTAATTTTGATAAATTATGTGCACTGGGTCTTTAAGCAAGCCAGGATGCTGGCTCCCATGCTAACCAGCCTTTTAAATTTGCTTATAATTTACAGAGTTTGACAGCAGAGGAGACTCCAGGAGCGGTGCAAGAGGAGAAATTGTTGAAATCAGCAAGAAGAGTGGTAGAGAAAGGGAGGGAGGGNGGGTGGGGATGAGTGGTGATGAAATAAAAGAAGGAAGGTGGTAAGGATTCTGCAAGTACACAGAACAAAGTCTGAAGAATGAAAATGTTCTAAATAGACATAAAAAGTGATCCAGATCAAAAGACAATAAAGAGATTTATAAGAGTTCAGACCAAAAATAGAACCACTTTACTTAGAACTAAATTACATATATTTAGCTTGGAGATTTGCTCTCTGTCTTTGTCTGTTTGGAAGCCATTTAAAAAAAAAAAAAAAAATTCAATACAAAATCTGAGCCTGAAAACGTTTTTAATTAAAAGTCAAATAATTTTCTAATTTGCAGAATTATTAGAAGATGTCTGGTCTCTGTGAGGACCATGCAATTTTAGAATAATGCAGACGATGACAAATTCCTACATTTATTCAATTTACAAAGAGCAGTAATGTGGACCATACGCTAACATGTCATCTCACTTTTCGTGTTTGTAGCAAAAATGTTCTTGCTTTATTACAATTTCAAAAGTCATTAAATTCTGAGTGAAGTGGAAGAATCCAATTTATTTATCATCTCACCAAATTATATTTCAAAAACATCAAGAACGTATTTCAGGGTGTTTGTAAATTAGAAATGAAACTTTTAATTTTACCAATAAGTTTAATTAAGTTAAAATGACAAGCCAGGAAGGAAGATTGAGAGTTTCTTCCAAGAAATTTCCCAAGAAATGTAGAATTTAGACGTGTTGCTCCAACAGCAGAAGTAATAAATTAAAGTAATTCAAGTTCTAGGTGACGCATTCAGCCCATATGAAGCTAATCTTACATTAATCAGCACATCACTGACCCATTACCAACACAATGTTGTGAAGTGTTACAGGTAAAAGCCAATGAAGATCAGTGTGTTAATGAGCTGCTTCATCTTGAAGACACACTTGTTATGCTGCTTCCTCTGGTGTCAAAGTGACTGACATGTTACATCAGCAAAGGGATCCTAAATTCTCTGCTTTAGAGCTCTGCAATTTATGCTGCAAAAGCATATAAACACTAATAGGAGTCTGGTGAGTGAGTGTGTGTGTGTGTGTGTGTGTCACAGTGAATGCATGAGAATGTGAGATTTGATCAAAATTCACCACCTAAATAAACTGACTGATGTGAGCTTAAATATCAAATTTATTGATCAGTAACACACATGAGGCAAATACAGTTTAAATCATCGCTCAGATTTACAAGTCTTATTTTTTGTGTGCTTGTGTGTTTTATGAATCACTTCCCTGACACATAAGGAAATACCATAAGAACACCTCTTTCAAGGCAAACAATGAAAGTTGCTGGTAACAGGTGTGTATGAGTGAAGAAACATGGTTGCGTGATGATATTTGGCCTTTTCGACAAATTTAATCTGGAGCAGTGTTTTATGAATTCCCCCCCAGTTTTCCTCGGGGACTCTGCCAACACAGCAGGGGCCTGATTCACTTCGTCTGGAATCTTACAATATGACTTTTTTCCCTGAAAGCTTTACTTTGTGAAGAAAACTGAAGCCTTTATGAGGGCACAGAATAGCATTGTTTAACAATACAAAATATAGTACAAGTTACTGTACTACTAATTGTGCCAATAAGTACTGTACCCATATTTACTCCACATGACATTACTGCTCAGTAGGAAAGAGGCCAAAACTCAGAGGGAGGGTTTGCTTCCTCTACTTTTTTTCTTTTACTGAAGAGCAAACTGATTAAACATTTGTAGTGTATGTTATAATTTGTGATAATATTTGTAATATATTCAGAAAGCCTGCAGGGGCGCTTCTAGAATATTAATCTACTGAAAAAATCTAAATAAATTTTCCCTTGCTGCTATGCTGAGCGAGTGAGATATCAGCTTCATATTTGACTGAGATAGTGATGTATTTTATAAGAGTCATATAAACATATTTAATACATATTTCATGGTAATATGGATACTCTTTAAACTGCTTAGAGAATGTGAAATGTGATCCAAATTGTTTATAATGTGTGACAGACAGTGCTTGAAGTGGGCCGGTACTACCAGGACCTCTGCGATATTCATTTCAGAGTACAGGGACATGTTCGGGAGTAACAGAACCTCTCAAATCTTCTGTACTCTATTGCAGAACAACACAGAGGAAAACAATAGCAAAGGTTGCAGCCGGACAAATTAAACTGAGGGACCGCGTATTTATATGAGCAACTTGAGGAGGGGGACCAATAAAATTTCATTCTCATGGTCAAAAGGCCACACATGAAATAAAACAAAAACCACTGTGAACTCAGTACATACCTGTCAACATTGAGCTTTGAAAATAAAGGAGAGTTTGTGGGACACGACCCCACCCCCCACCCCCATGCCCTGGTGATAGATCAGAGCTCTTGCAGCATTCTCCGCCAAGATTGTGAGGCAAAAAAAATAAGAACACTGAAACAAATAGCTTTAAGCTCATTTCACAGACGAGACACCTTGAGATGGTGTCAGTGCGCCAGTATGACTCCAGTAATGCAGGAGAGGAGCCGTGAATCTCAACTCAATGGATTTCAGCTTTAACGGGGAAAAGCTTTGAATTGACCCTCAAAAAAGGAGAGGGTGATCCGGATTTGGCAGGATGCGGTGTACAGCCCTATACAACACTTATTTTTCTTTCCTTCATCTCTTCAGCAATGATTTTGTCACCGTGAGCGATAAAAATTGAGCTCTCAGCGCACCATTATTGATTAAGTGACTGAGTAGCATTACAAGGTTGCTGTGTCTCTCTTTTTTTTTTCTTTTTATTGCTCCCATTTTACCATTATTCACTATTCTGTAAGAAAGTTACAAGTTAAAACATTTAGGTCAGCAAAAATAAAACGGTGTGGTGCTTACCTCACCTGATGCAGGGAAACTCATTCAGTATATGCTCACAATGAATAAAGGTTGACCTGGCAGAGGATTGTGTATAGAAACCCCAAATAAAAATGGGAATTACTTAACTACTGCAAAAGCAGTGCAGACTGTGTATTTAATAAAGACATGCTGTTTGGAGTTATGGGTTTAATAATCTCTCATCTCACAGCACACCATTTTTAATTACAGTACAGATTATTACACTTATAAGATTGGTTATTGTTACAAGAGTCTCACAAAAAATAAAAGAAAGAAAGAGAAAGCTGCAAAAAGAAACACTTTAAATGTTTTAAAGTGATGGCAAAAGGTAAAAGTAAAGATAGCAGCTATCTTTAATAATAGTCATAAAAGCAAAATGAAGTCTTGGGCTGTCGTGGGTACTTTTATCTGTAAACCAAAGTTGACAAGCTGCCAACAACTATTTTTTGCTATTTTCAGCCACTCTCTTGGAAAATGTCTCAATAAACAAAGCTGCAGGAAAGATATCAGCTGAAAGATCTAACGAATTCTCATGAGGGAGATGTGACATAAATCAAAGGAGGCCAGAGAAAAGTGGATACGGCTAACATGAGCTCATGGAAGAGACGAACACACAGGTGTTAAACTGTTCCTGCAGAAACAGAGCTGTTAAAGGAGATTCTTTCAGTGTGATTTCTACACTGGTGCTACATGGTCCCATAGGGAAATGTGGAGGTTAATATTGAGTTCCCACATGTCCTCTAAGGTTTTTTTAAATTTTTATTTTTTGTTGATAATTTTGCAGTGGATGAACGGCAACTTCTGAACATTTTTTTCCCGTATCTATGTTGTTTTACAGAATCATCTGTGACGGCATTTTTTTTTTTTTTNTTTTTTTTTTTTTTTCACCATCAGGTACTTCAATTTCAGCTTAAAATTACTGCTTAACAAAAACACGTTTTCTCGCTATTTTTGACGAGAAGTCAGGATTGGAGGCATCGATCCGTCCATTCCTAATATGGGACACATATGTCCCAACCGATCCAAGGTTACACTGAAAACACTGATAAATGAGGCCCCTCGAGCTTTCCCTAGTTGCCTTGACAACACAAAACAACCTTCAGCTTGTCCTTAATTGGGTATTGATCTCAAGGAGCAAACAATGCAACTTAAAGTTTTAACTTGATTATTTATTTTTCACCAATATCACTTGAACTGCTCTGCGCACACAATTAGCATTAACTTCTACTCATTAAATACTGTTTTGTTTTCTACTTGAAGCATAACCTGATTTTATTAGACATATAAGGAATTCCATTTCTGCATTAACTGAATGTACTTTAACATACAAGAGGTTGTGGTAACAGATTACGTGCATTATATATGAAGGATAACTGTAACAGTTTATTCATAGTGAATATTTCATCTGCGCAGACACATAATATCTCATGTCATGGTGTGTTGTGTTGCAAATTAATTAAAAGAACTCAACATCCTTTAACAAAAGTACAAAACAGGAGTACTTTCATATGTCTGTACATCCTTTTTCCCCTTCCAGCTACTCCTCATTATCTCTCACAACATTTAGACCTTTTTCTTTTTGTATTTTATTATGTATTCTTGGCTACTAATTGGACAGGAGATACTGTAAATTCCAAACCTGAGAAGCACCCCAGTCAGATAACTGTTTGGAAAGTTAAAGGAATGGCACAGAAATTAATGCAAAATGGAGAGGACAGTGGGGGATCCAGGCCGTGATGTTGGACAGTATTTTACCATTGAAATGGACTGTAGAGGAAAATATTTCTTTCATGTTTACACAGTCATTCTTGGTAAATAGCTTTAGGCTGATTAATTAGTGCTGGTCCGTTTTCTGACTGGGTTTCACAAAAAAAATACAGAGACTCTGTTTGATCAAAGCCAAGTGATACATTGAGATGCTCTTCTGCAATCAGTGTCCGTCCCTTCAACCGGCATATGTGCTGCATTACTGCACTCAAAGACGATCTGGCTAATTGTCTCCAATTGGCACATTCAAGTCTTGTAGCTGCCTGCCAGGTACACAATTGGGCAACAAGGAATGGCAATTGGCCACTGACAAATGACAATCTCTAACACATGCCATGGAAGGCAAGTCATTTCCAGTCCCTTTAAGCAGGGTGGAGAACTGTGTGAATTAAGTGATAATTACAGCTTGCTATTTGTGTGTGTGCATGCATGCATGTGTGTGTGTGTGTGTGTGTGTGTGTGTGTGTGTGTGTGTGTGTGTGTGTGTGTGTGTATGTGCATACATGTGTGTGTGTGTTTATTTTGAATATCACAAACAGTTAATCAGAAAAATCAAGAATCAGAAGAAAAAGAATCAAATTGTGAAAAGTGTATTTTTGGAGCAGAAAACACAACAAGTTTTGTTATCCCGGTGGAAATTGGTTTAAACATAAGAGTTCTTGAAAAGAAATCCCTGAAAAAAAGTTATTTGAGTTTTAGAATAATCTTAATCATTTATTTATACTATTGCACTGGCTATTGAAAACATGCCTGTTTGGACCAAGCTGGACTTTATGGCGTGCACCACAGCCTGCCATAAGTGCCTGTGGAGCAGACCATATGCTGCTGTGGCTGGAGGATATGATGCCGCTGCACTGCAGGCTGCCATAATTTTGTTCTGCACGTCCTCGTGAGGTAGCTTTGTTTGCAGTTTCCCATTGAAAACACTGGTTAGGCCGGGCCAGACTTGATGGTATGTGCCGCAGCTTGCCCATGGAGTGGAGCATATTCTGCTGCATGCGCAGACTACTTTTTACTGGCACAGCTCAATTCGAGAACCGCTCATCCAAACAACTTCATACGCAACACTGCACATCCTTAGGTCCTGAGCAATAAACCTGCCGAATTNCTCATCCAAACAACTTCATACGCAACACTGCACATCCTTAGGTCCTGAGCAATAAACCTGCCGAATTTCAACTTCATACATGCTGGGTTCTCCAGATGTTGGTGCCAGAGACAAATGGACAGATTTCTGTCTTTACAGATTACTTATTATTACTTATTTAGTTTTAGTCTAAGTTTTATTATTTACTGATAATACGAGACATGTATAGAGAGCCTTTGATAGCACACAAGTAGAGTGATTCCATTTAAACAGCAGCTCCGATGTGGGTGGATGCTCTCAGACGCAGTGTTTATTCTACAGCTAATTATACTTATGAATAAAACAAACCTTTGTGGATGTGTGGGCTGCAGCTTCTCTTGCTGTCAAGTGATATGAGACACTTTCCTCTCATTTGCTCTTTTTTTCAGCAATCGCTCCTCCCATTCCTGTGCCTTTCATTTGAGCCTCATCTGGTGCTTCAGTGTCCAGTCTGTGTGTGTGTGTGTGTGTGTGTGTGTGTGTGTGTGTGTGTGTGTGTGTGTGTGTGTGTGAGTGAGTGCATGCATGCTAAAGTGTACCTATAACTAAGGTACAGAAAAGAAATGGATCTCTTGGGACAGACTGAAGTTGCCTATTGAGTACATTAAATTTCATAATTAAATCCACACCTTCAATTTCCTGATAGCTGCTTTGTAAATAATACATTAGTTCTGCGATCAATGAGGATTCTTACTTGTACTTAACAGTGAGGTGAAATTTCCAAAGCTCCAAGTACCTTTTTTTTGCAGGGGCTATGCGTTTGCAGTTTGAAGAGACAGCACTCAGCAGGGCAACGGACAAACACGTGCAGACCCAAAATGTCACCATGAACACACAAGAAAATGAGCCAATTAAGAGTCTACTGTATCTAAAGGCTCACAGCCTCCAATCAAACTGTACTTTAAAGGTTATTAAAAGTTCAAAAGGACACGCCCCTGGAGGTGATAAAATGGCTGACTAGCAAGTGATCTCTGATGACCTTGTGCTTGTTAGCTCTGGGGTGAAACTGCTTCTCAGACCAATATGGGATCGGCTTTGCTGCTCTTTTTCTCTCTTTATCCATACCTGATGAATCTGTAAAACTGACACCAGATCAGTCTCAACCTTGCTCCACGTTCATTATCCAGTCAGCATTACCCTCCAGACCGGGTCAGGAAGGTCGCCTGCATAAATCTAGAAGGTCGTCTGCATAAATCTAGTAAGACTTAATCTGAGAAGGCAATAACTGGCAATAACTACAGACATATGATTCAGCAATCTTTCCTGACTTTGTAAAAATGTCTGACATGAGTTTTATTTCACATAGTGCTTGGTAACAAAATACTGACATGTAACATTTGTAAAATTTTAAGCAGTGCAGAAAAATTGCAGTTATATTGAATCACTCACTGGCTGAATGTGTTATAGTTAATCTATGGAGGCTGAAGTAATTTTGAAATTTCAGGTGTGAAACAGAATTTTATCCCTTGATCACAAAGTGAAACACTAAATGAGGAAGGTCTTAGTTTATGATAATTATAATACAATTTAATGTATATAATTTAGGATATATATCAATTCAGTTGTAATTTTGCCTGATCGTTTTTCCTTGAAGCTATATGACTATTGAGCAGTTTGCTTTTTATATAAAAAAAAAAAAAGAAAAAAAAACCCTCAAACTTTTAAAGTAACTCTTTTTGATGGGACAGAAATCTAATAGTTTATTAATACTTTGAGAGAGAATCAACACATGCAGCTGGGTTTGTCCAGTTATTTCAATAAGTTATAAATGATGAGGCACTCTTTTTTCTTCGATATGAGTAGAAGAAGCTGTTACTGAATGTTGGCACTGGGTTGTATTTCCACTTTGAACAGAACATTTATTGTTGCAGATATAATTATCAGAAATGATAATTGTTTTCAGATTGATTCATCATAGCACCAGCAGGTACACTGTAAAATGTGACAAGTTGAGCTTACTTAAAAAAAAATCTAGGAAACCGACTGCCTTGAAAAAGGCAAATAAATTTAACTATTGGTCTTAAGTTATGTTTACTTCATGTCTACTTGAACTTAAGACTAATAGTTATATTTATTTACCTTTTTCAAGGCAATCGGTTTCCTAGATTTTTTTTTANAACTTAAGACTAATAGTTATATTTATTTACCTTTTTCAAGGCAATCGGTTTCCTAGATTTTTTTTTAAGTAAGCTCAACTTGTCACATTTTACAGTGTAAGAATGCCTTTGATCTTGTTCCATAACATAAGGTATATTTATACCTTATGTTATAAGGTATAAATATACCTGTTCTGAAAATGAAAAAGACATTATTTTTTCTGAAATTGAAGGAGGATTTGGTTGCAATTAATCTCTAAATTCCTCATATAACATCATGTTCCCAATAATTCAACAAATGAGCAATAGTTGTGTTTTAAGTGTATCTGAAGAGACTGAGATGCAAAAACATCAGATGGACAAGAATGAGACTCACAGTTAGAGTACAAATGACAACAGATGTTCACTGTCACTGTTGACAGACAATTCTGTCCAAGCAAAGCAAGCTAATATGCATATTCTGAGTGAAAGCACCAGAGGTGAGCAGTGTCATTTCTACAGCTGGTGAAGATGCATTTTTCATAACTAGTATATAAACATAATACAATTAAATCTCTTCTGGATACATCACACAAAATGCCAAGATTAGACATAAGTGATTAATACTTCAAAAACTTTGTTTTAATTTTATTTCAGTATGCTTAGTTGCAAGATCCATTTTAACATTTCTTATAGCCTTAATATTAAATGAATATGGGAATAGAAAACATTTACAGGATTTTACTCAATGGCTGTTGAGACCCAACAGCACACTTAAAAAAAAAAGAAAAAGAAAAAAATCATCAAGCACATTCTCCTCAATCCTTTTCTTTCTTCTCATTAAACCACTAGCAGCTGCAATTCCCCAAAATATCAATATAAAAGGAATTCAATCCACAGGTGCTGAAAATGAGACCAGCCACTTTGCAGATGACATATTGCTCTTCCTACAAAATCCACTGTTAAATAAATCACCAGGCTCTTTGATTAATGGAGACTGTGGAGAATGACTCAATCAAATGGACCAAATCTACTACTCTCTCACTCCATGCAAACAGTGCAAACAGCTGGGATGTGGCAGCCCATATGCCTGATATTTCTCTGCACAATGGTACCACCACTTATCTAGATACCGACATTTAAACAGTCAATATTCCATCTTATCTTCCCTTCTGAAAACAATAAATGATAGCATTGTTTTATTGAATCACTATCATTTTTGTTCGTCTATACACTATTTTGTTATGTCTGTTATGTCTATCCACCCGCCTCTATCTAACATCACCATATGTGATATTCCATCAAGAAAGGAAAAAAAAAATCAAACTAGTTTAGTGTACATATTGACCTATTTTAATGCATAATTTAGTTTTTCTGGTGTTGATTCACTATACAATGAAAACTTTGTTAAATTTAAGACTTGGTGTAGAATTGGGGACCTTGCTGTTATTTGAGCCAAAAATACAGAGGGATGTAGCACATCTAAAAAATAAACAAATTGCATGACAGATTCCTCTTTTTTTTTTTTTTTTTTTTTTTTTCACTGGGACTTGATTAGGTCACACATAAAAACAACACTGATGTGTTTCTACCTACACAGCCTTCATTAGTGAATAGAAAACACCCAGCAAGGTCAGGAGATGTATATCTGCACTGGGTAACCTCAGCAGGTGAATGCAATGACGGCAATAAACAGAAGAACCTGTCATATTTAGCAGGAAGCATCATAATGTCTATGACTTTCTGAGGTCAAGGGTGTGCCAAACAGAATTACAAACCATGACACAAAAACTCACAGTGCTGTTACAGTGGGTGCTCTGTCATAAATTGTATAAGCTTGTATATGCTTCCTACCTCATAAAATAAGCCTACAGTGTTAGAAAATTCCAAAAACTAATCCACAAATGTGTTACAAACAGCACTGTGACTTTGCTGAAGTGTAAACATAAATCATCCCAGTTTCTTTTGTATAAAATGAGAAATAGTACAAAAAGGTCGTATTTATATTGTGTATGTGTTAAAACCTTTAGATGATATGAAAGCTTAGCAGTAGCAGTGCTAAAGCTTAAGGAGGACAAACCGATTTCAGCTCGAGCCTGTAAATCATATTTTTGCAGACTAGACAAGTCTCTTCAGGATCTTCTCTCTGATTACCAACGACTGTAATTGGTTCTTTTCTTTGTTTTCCTCTCCATCTGTCTTGTCTTGAAGTTTGCCCTTGAAGTTGCTTCCCTCCAAGTCATTTTGTAATGAGCTGTGGAGGAGTTGGTAAAGCAAAACATGATGCATTATTGATTCCAGCTATGGAACTTGGATGTTGTTAATGGACGAGATGCTCCATGGGACATTTTAAGTTGTCGATCATAGTCAAAGAGGATGTGAAAGACCAGTGAAGGCCTTGTCAAGAGTAAAGCCGGCAGATGGATGTTTATGACTGAAAATGATTCCAAAGCACCAGAGCCACATAAAAGCATTATCTACTAGCTTGGCAGACACCTACATCTGGACTGCTTCCAACAGCAAGAGAAACATGCATATTATGCTATTTTGCTGTATGCTGCTTCCAGGCTGGGACAGATCTTTCAAAATAAGCTGCTAGTCATGCTTACTATGCTTACTATGCTTCACTCACCTGCAGCTTTAAGCTGCAGGTGAGTGAAGTGTAGATGTTTTTGTGCTTTTACCTTGAGTAATCCCAACACGTTTTTTTTTTTTTTTTTANTTTTTTTTTTTTTTTTTAATTCAGCTCTTTTGGAGAATTATGACATTAAATTTAAAGAAATATATAAATTTTAAAGAAATATAAAAATTTGCTGAATTTGACAAAATGATGTGCTGATGGCGTTTTAGGGAGCAGAGAGCCATGGTGCCCCCTCCACAAAAAAAAAAACAAAAGTCTTCTTCCATTATTTTGTTGATTGTTATTGATATCCTATAGCCTCAGCAGTCAGCAGCCACTAATAAAACCTTAGCAAATTAAAAATCCTCTCACCCTCACCGAGAGAGGAAAGAAGCAGGCAAACAAACAATCTCTTGGAGAAATTGACCATGCTACAGGTCAAATGTCAGTTTGAATTTATGAGTCCTGCCGAAGACAGATTTGGAAGTATGAGGGAATAATGAACCTATAGCCAGAGAATCATGTTTCTTTTAGCTGTTGGTTTTAGATATCATACTTTTTGTATTGCAGTCCTTGAATTTAATTAGGTAATATTTTTTAATTTTCAATTCTCCACACTTTTAAGTTCAGTTTTTCTAGCATTCTTAGCAAAATCCTACCTATAACACTTGAAGATGAAGAGGTTTGTCCAGTGTGTGACCAGTGGTACCTCAGGACCAAAAGGTTCAAAAGTACCTTTTAAGAGCAGCTTTGAAAGCCCTTACAGATAAATAAAAAGACTCCACTCATAAAAAAATTGGAACAGTTAACGAGAAACAGCCACTGAGTTTTAAGATACACTTTTGAGATAAAAGGCAGAAATTCATCTGAGCTGTAGAACTTTTGATGTGTTTTTCTGGATCAGAGTTCAGTGACTCATGATGACAGACGTGCTAAAGTGATCTAACAGATGAAAAATAAAGGCAGTTACTTTCATCCAAGTAGACTTGGATGAGTGTGTGTGTGTGTGTGTGTGTGTGTGTGTGTGTGTGTGTGTGTGTGTGCATGTGCGTGAGCATATGTATATATACCCCTCACACTTTATTTGGCAGAACATATACTAATGTACAGTATATGACCAGTGGAGTGGAATCTTGGGGAAAGTACTAGGGAACTGGTAAAATCCACTCACACAACAGGTGTGGGCGTCACGGAGACCACTTGGCCTGTTCCAACTGTTCTGCTTCTGTGGGAGTCAGAAATTGCCAACACCTACTGGGTGACATCTGGGGATTGTTAGACTGTTGCTGCTGCTCAGTCTGTGAGCAGCTCTGCAGGTGATTTATACTGCTGTCATGATGGCATGTGGTCATAGAATGGATCAAAAGTCCAGAAAATGAAACATTACACCTACAGCTGTATTATTGTTGCCAAATTCCAAACCAAAAACAACTCCTCAGGGGGATATGTGCAGGGCATGGCATGGTTCTTGACTCAGACTGGAAATAATTATGGCCTGTGCAGGAAGCAAATGGACTCAACAGGGACGGAACCTAATGAACAATAAGGTCATGCCATTACTTAAAATCAATAGGAGCAATGTTCAGGTATAATGGATGCTCTATGGGGTTTCATGCAGCACAGCAGCTGATTTACTGCCAGAGACAAGCAAAGGATATATATATATATAAATATATATTTGTGTGTAAAATACATAGAAGGGTATGGGTCATTACTGCTGAATTGTGCATAGTTAGTTTTTGTAAAAGTGAAACCACAAATTAAACCATAAAATGGCACCAGCTGCCATTGTTTTAACAAAAATCTAATATAACTCACAAAGGCCTAAGTTTTGGAAGAGATGTGTACCTTTCTCAGCTGACTGGAACAATTTTGTGACATACGTGAAACTGGCTGACTTGTGAAGCAGCGAAGTCAGTACCATAGCTAATTTGGATGACTGAAAGAAAGTTCTACAAATTCAGCATGTGTGTCACTCAGTGACTCACAGCAGCTGCAGCTACAGCATACTGATGTATCGTTTGGTGCTTCAATATTGATTTCTGGAAAGAGCATGACACTGCTCCAGGAGCTCAGGATATTAAAATTTAAGCTTTACAGCCTGCAACTTTAGTGATGCTTTATACAGATACAGTTCTCCCGCAAGACAGATCACAGCTGGTGACGTATGAGGGGAAATTGGCAAACCATGATGGTCGAGCTTCGTGTGGCGCAAAACAAATGGGTCTACACAAAAGATCAGTGTCAGAATCCATGATAAAATAGGAATACACTCCTGCCATAGAATTGTGTCAGGCTCAAATTTAAATGCTGGCTAAACAGAAATGGGCAATGATTAACGATGTCACAAGTAAAAGGCGTGACACTTAAATTTGATTAAAACTCATTTTTAAACTTTTCCATTGAAGAGAAAAGTCATTGTCTAAAAGTTAACTTCTGTCAATGCTTGACCCCATACAGCATTTAAATTTCAGAAGAAATGGCACATTAGATGAATGAATTTAAAGTATAAAAGCAAACTTTAAATGATAATAATACTAATAATGGAGAGATTATGATTGACAGCTAGACTCTTCTGTTTGCCTGGAAAGTTTGCCATTAACACCAAGAAATTTGCCTCTGTGTAAATGACATGAATTTTCAGCTACTAAAGCAACATTTAATTATTCTGCATCATGTGACTACAGACTTTCTATAAAGGCTTGGTGTATTTAAGTGCAAAGTTCATACTTGATACAATATCAAAAACTACCAATGATTAAAAAGCTGGGCCCCACTGTTTTAAAGTGCTGCAATTCATTTAGACTAAGAGCTCTGATACAGTTAATGTTGATGGTTTTCATCATGGAGCAAAGCTTTTAAGTCCATTTATGGCCACATATGATAGACTGACAGTCAACTTGCAGATTGGCCTTTGACTTACTGCTGAAATCTAAGTGTATCTGTGCATGCACAAAGGGCTGGCTTGAGATTTGGCCAATGATGCTTCAGAAGAAAAGGCTGCAGGGAAAAACTACTATTGGCTCCTAAAACATTGCCAACATGGAAGTTGTGACAGTAATTCCCTACACACTGGCACCTCGAGGGTAGGGTAGGGGTTGCCATGGCCATCATGGTAAATGTACTTGCCACCTAACTTATTTAAGTTATCTGGTCCATCTTAAAAGTGCTGTGACATCTTCAAAGAGCAGTATTTTGTCATTTATAATTTTTTGAGAAAATATAACACACTATGCAAATGATGTGGAAAAAATTTAAAATAAACAGCAACTTTGCAACATCCAACATTGTTCATGCTTTAATAAAACTTTTTAGGAGACTGTTTTTCAGTTGCCTCAAGTAATTCAGTTGACTTTACCGTGGGCTGATTTTATTAGATATCAGTGAATCAGTGAAGCACACTACAGCATAATGTTATCCAAGGGTGATTTCTTTCTTTTCCTTAAATCTACAATGTTATTTTAGGGGTACAGGAGTAGGACAGTAAAAGCAGTTTTTGAAATATTCAATTCTTAACTGTTAATGACACTACAATAAGAGAATAGGGACACTGAAAGGGTTTGGGTGGAAAAGTTGGTTGGGTTTTAAATTCACTCTCTAGCTCTCTTTTTCTTTCTTTTTTCATTACTGAGTTCATGCTTATGACTTTATATGATGCCATGGACACCTTTGAGGAGAGGACATTATCTGTGTGCGACATTATCTCTGTTCATATGATTCATTGTGTTGAGATTACAAAGATACATAACCACACACTGTTAATAGCCCCTCCCCTTTTTACAACAGCAGGCTTCCTCTCCACCTTTAAAGGGCCATACCGGTGATTGTTCATGTTTGAGCCCATCATATACAACCTGCATTTATGATACGTTATTGACCACCAATTTCCAAAACATAAAACCATATTCTAGTTTTCCTAAATCCCCTAATCTTTCAAAATCCAACATTCAGGTGATACACCTAAATTAAATTAAATGTTTCACCGTTTAACACTTATACATGATTGTGGAGGGAACGGTCATTTTAATTTCTCATTAAAAACTGTCTTCTCCTGGGACTATATTTCTTGGTGGAGACATACAGTACATTTGTCTTAAAAACAGTACATTTGTTAAATAAAGTTACTTTGACAAAAAAATAAATAAATAATAGACATGTTAAGATTAATTGCACATCTAAAGCATGTTTCAAGTCTCTATAAGTTGATTTTAAGAGCGTACTGGAATGAACTGAAACCAATGGCAGTCTGGAGGTTGGGGAAAAAAAAAAAATTCTAAAATTTACCTCTAAAGAAGTATATTTTGGGAAATGGTTGTCAGTAACTTAACATGTATGTAGATTGTATATATTGGGCTAAAACATGCACAATCAATGATATGTGGGCATTCAGAACAGGTATAAATACTGTTGCTTTCCAACATGGTCTCCAACCAAGTTGTACAGGCTAGTTGAATGAAGCATGCTGAGGCAGTTATCAGTCTTACTTGGCCAATAGTTTTTTTTTTGTTTTTTTTTTTNTTTTTTTTTTTTGCCTTGTTTGTTGTAATTGGTTAAATTACCACCATAGTCACCAGCCATACACAGGCAATACTACCCCATCTTATATATCATTGCTCAGTTTTCATATTTTCCTTCAGGCCAATGATAAACTTTCAGATTTACAGTTCATTGACTTACCATATCTCAGTGCTCTTTCCTCTGACATTCCAGGCATTTAAATATGGCAGTACCATTAACTCTTCATTTTTTCAATAGCAAAGGAGATTTACATTAAATCATGTGTCTGAGCAAGAAGTTTTGTGGTAATGAGGTACTGTATTACCTGATGGGAATGTCATTCATAATGGCTTTCACATACAGTGCAGTCACTTTCATGAGTTCCCGCGCTTATAATGAGCTTGTCATATATCAGTGATTTTTGCAAAGAAATTTCTGCACGCACATACACCTTTGCATTTCTATCCTTATGAGGACTCTCCACTACATTGAAACCATATTCCATTATTCGTCAGTGCCACAGTGCTAGCAAACCTTAACCCTTACTTCAGAGGGGAAATAATATGCTACTTCTCTCATTTTATAGTATAATATAGTAGGAAATATGTGTTGAACATTCTCAGAGTTACAAAAACTTGAGGTTGATGCCGATAAAAATGCATCCAGCAAGCCAAAACCACAGCTCCCAAACTATCCTGACAGCTTTGTTTTTGATTGGTCATTTGCCTCTGTAACAGTTTTACATCAACATGTCTCACATTTAATGTACTTGCCTACACACCTGTTACACAAACCCATGAAGGAAAAGGCTAATGGTACTACTAATGGTAGCTGCAGATACCATTGGTGTTTCACAGTCTGTGGGTGTTACCAGCTGAGGCCTGATGCAATTGCAGCTGAGGCCTGATGCAACTGGTGAATCAGAACAGAGTGGACCTATCTGGAAGGTGGCTTAGAGACAGTAACCAAAATGGCCCTTTTAAACTAAGCGTGCATCACTGTGCTGCAGCAAGGAAGTGTAAAAGTGGATCTGTGTTTTTTGCCCATTTTTGCCCAAGGTAATGGTTTCAAAATTGACCCCTAAATGAAAATGAGAACACTGAAATCTGTATAATATGAGACAGATTGTAATGTGGGATTTTCTCTGGGAACACCAAATTTGATTTTGATAGCCATATATTTCAATACTTAAACCCTATGTTTTTCAACCCTGGTAGCATCTGGCAAGAATGCTAATGAATAATGCTATCCAGTCACTCAACAAACAAGTCTCAACTTCATGACAAAAATCCTACATACTATATATATATATGTGTGTGTGTCAATATATGCACATCTATTAAAAAAAACAAAACTGCTGTGTAGAGAAAAAAAACAGCTAAAAAAAAGGAAGTTCTCAAGTGGAGCTGATTGGCTTTTAGTATAAAAATACTGTATAAATGTGTGTGGCTGTATAAATGTATACATGTAATTTGTTCAGTGCTTTCCAAGTCACTTATTTTGTACCATCTGAAGGAGGAAGTGGAGAAGGGTGGCAAGCTCGGCAAAATATCACTGATTACATAAAAGGTAAACAGGATTACATGTACATGAAAATGAACAACAGAGAATGTGGTTTGGTCAACACTGAAAGCTTTTCTCTGCTCTTCCAGCTTTTAGCTGATTGGCCAGAACATAACGCAAGCCTTCTTGAAATCACCATTCATTCATAGATGGGCCTCAGTGTGTCAAGGCTTTTAAAATGCAACGGACATCTGCCTATGCCTCCTTTTCTTGCTTGCCAGGAATAATTTCTGTAATTGCTATAGCCTTTTTTTAATTTCTTCAAGTGCATCCACTGGACTTGCTCATGGCAAGTCTCCCGTGGATCATTCCACCTAGCCCCAAGCTTCAAACCATCTTAATCAAGCATCGTATTTCAATACAGTTGTGTAAATCAGAGCTAGCCAGCACTCTCATCAGTTACAGGATTTAACCTTACAAAGCCACAGCAACTCCTAAGATTAGAAAGCCAATATCATAACTAAGGTATTTTACTGCTCTCAAATGATTTTTGGTAGATGCATTATAGAACGGATGTTTTCATTTAGCAGCACATCCTTCATTGTAGTTTAATGGATTTTCTTGTTCATTGCAAAAGAAATTATCTTGCGATTATCTGAGCCATAATTAATATTTGTGGCATTATCATTTTCCCAATGTTATTTAGTTTATTTATGTTACACTGAAAACATCCTCACATAATGCCAGAGACAACATGCAGCATCCAAGTGATAGTAAACAAACATTGCTAGAGAAGTGCTCATAGATTAGACTGAGTCAATACTCACATGGTGTTGTTGTGCACAAGTACACAAAGACATGCTTCTATTTTGATCAAAGCTGCCAATTTTTAAGAAAACAACAAAACCATCCTGAATCAGTGTCTAAATGTAGGGCATCCTCCTATTTTCTGAATCGAAAATATTTTTCTGTCATCAAGGACACTCAGTGTTCTGTGAATTATCCGTTTTGTTTTTCAGATGCAGAATCCACTTTGCTCTATCTACTTTTACTGAAAAAAGATAGAACTGCTGTAATCTCAAAGAGAAAACAGTGTCCAACAAAAAGATAGTAATCGTGTGGTTGAGGCTCCAGGCCCCCCTCCCCCTCCCTCCACTATAAACAATTAAAAATATGAAGTCATAATGATTAGATGTGTTTTTTTGTGTTAACAATGTCAGTACTTTCTATTTGTTTACCTTCCATTTCCTTTTCATTAAGGCATATCAGGCCTGTGATTGGAACTCCATTTAGCAAACCAAGATTCCTCTCGGGGGAGGAAATGACATTAAGATGGAAGAGTGCAAAATACCTTTTAATGGTTTGTAATAAGCTAGAAAGCTAGAAGCTATGCAATATCTATCTCTGCCTAAACTCGTCTGCCCCCTGATCCATAGCCAATCTGATCAGTGCAGCTTGCAGGGGAATATAATATGCAAAATGTAGTAATCTGTTTAAGCTGCTCTTTGGTTCTCACACTGTGAATACAGCAGTGCCTCCCAAAATGGAGATTGAGTTTAGATTTATTTAACACAACTTTCCAGCGCAGAGGGGATTTTATTGTATAAAAGTCAAAAAATATGTACTACAGGTGGTTAAACCGGCTTTTTAACATTTTTAGCCTCACAAACCATTTGTGTGCTGTAAAGTCCATTCTACTGCAGCTAACCTCAGTTCGTGTGTGTGTGTGTGTGTGTGTGTGTGTGTGTGAGAGAGAGAGAGAGAGAGAGAGAGAGAGAGAATGTGTTTTAATGAGAAATGCTTGAAATCATAGAGGACCACTCTAAATCCTCACATTTGTTTAATTCTTGGTTTATGCAACATAGTTCTTCATGATATCGTACAAATCAGTTGAAATACGCTGCCAAGCTGATATGACTAAACATCATTTTGACCTTGCAAAAGCTCAGCAATAAAAATGTGGTTAGGCTTGTTGAAAAGAAGAGCACACACTTCTCTTTCACTTTGACAGCCTAATTCATGCAGAGAAGCAATACAATTTCATTTTCACCCCAAGTATTTCTAATTTAACTGCGGCCAAATCATTGCTCTATACCTCTACCAAATCAGTTTAATTGCTTGAAGTTTGCCAGGGTTATAACTGTCTAAGGCTGCTTACACATCAGTGATGAAATTACACTCTTTTCAAACTTGTGGGGCTGTTGAATGATATGCACCAGCTGCATTCTTTTATTTGCCACTGTGCTCAACTTCAGCCAACTTCAACTTCCAACTATTGTGATCTGTCAAACGCTCAGCCAATGGCAGAATAGCTGTTTGAGATCAAAGCAGAAGTGGGAAACAATGGAGGAGAGGCTCATAAGCGGTGTAAAACAGTTTCCCAAATTATACAACACATATAAAGTTCCATCAGCTGATCTAAAAGGTGATTGCATGGTGCAATTCTGACACTCATACAGGTCTACCAAGGCTTGTAAAATGGCATATAGTCAATGACCATATTTAAAGTCTGACATTTGCTAAATCTAAGGCTAAGGGTTTGTTTTTATTATGCATGCTAGTCACACAGCATCGGGTGTACCGGCAGTGAGATAAGTAATGTGCAAAACCTGCAATTTTACAGCTGATCATGTATAAACAGCCTAAGACCACCCACAAGTCTAATTTAACTAGCTTTCAGCAGCTGCACCAACTCAAGTCTAATTTAGATTACTAATTCTAGAATTGCACTTTTATTAGTTTTGCTCCTAGATGTGTCCATGCAGTGGTATAGCAAGTGTAGCATGGCAACAGTCACTCTAATAAATACATTTTAAGAAGTGTACCACCACATTGCCTCTTACAATAGAGTTTGTGTTGTTGAACTTGTCACAATATTTTTCTGACTTAAATGCAATCAGCTCTAATGAAAAGGAAACTAACCAGGGCTCTGTCCCAATTTAGGGACAGGAGGGACAGGACCCTCTGGAGGACCCAGCTTATGAAAGTGGATCCTCTGGAGGACCCTAAGGCTGAGCAAAATCTCAGGATTCTCTCAAAATGAAACCATGCAGCCCACAGAGAATTGGAACAGGCCTTCTTTGCCAGATGTATTTGGTCTAAAAATGAGGAGCAGAGAGGATCCTGCCCCTGAATTTAAACACAGCTACTATCTAATCAGATTGAAATCCCATCCTGTTATAAAAACCCATCCTGCCATCCTGCCCCCAAAACCGCATCCTGTAAAAAAAAAAAAAAAAAATTGTGAAAAGAAAACAACTGACTTGGTCTTGAAGCAGAAAACAAGCGCAGAAAATGCCATTAAGTTTGTATAATAATGCAAAAATATAATGCAAATCCAAATGCAAAAATCGCTGCTCTATTGGGAGTTTACTTTGAATTTACATTAATATTAGTTTCACCTTGCTAACATCTGCAATGGCACGTGTTACTTCCTAGATGCAGTTTTTAAATGAATGGGAGACATGTTCTACTTACTGGAAAACTTGATTATTTATGAATGATTATACATTGAACATACAGTATGCTTCTCAATGATAAAATTAATTTAAAAAAATCATGGCAGACAAAAGTCTAACACCATCACTCCCACTAAGTCCAATAATTGATGGTTACACTTTCATTTTATCTTGTTCTTTCCCTTGTGTCCTTGTCCTCCTGCTGTACTTTATCAATCGGTCTGTCAGGTTCAACTCTAATTTGTCTGGCATCTGCTGAAAAGACACTCATCACACTTTAATGATTCTGTTAAATTGGTACACCTTCTTACCAGCATTAATCATCTTAAGCCATTATTGAAACGCATCAACTTCACATTCTTCATTTTAATTTGTTACTGATGCTCCACTTTTAAGCTGTTGAAGGCTTGGAGCATTTTTTAGGACAAGAATGTTGCAGAAGCTAATTCACTTTGGTATTAAAATCAGGCTCCATTGTAGTCCAGAAAACAAAGTAGTTCCAAGATATAGAAGTCAGAGAGGAGAGAAATAAATGGCTGGACAATTATGTTTTATTATGTTGATGTTGGTTCAAAATGACATTGTGTCACTTTGATCTAAAAGTCACAAACTTCCTGGCAGACCTCTGAACAGCTACATGAGATGCTTATTATTTGGTAACCAGCAACGATCCCTAACTTTTCTTTCTTTTTTTTTTTTTTTTTTTTTTTTTTTTTTAATATTTCAGCTTTGAGGGACATACATTATACTATCTTCTGTAGCAGCTGGAACTTGCCCAGAATTTGGTACTCTTTTAGATACTTTTGAGTCTTAAATTTGGAACAAGTTTTGCTGTAAACCGGGGCTGCAGGGGCCTTTGAATCAACTACATGTGGCTGATTGCAATTGGATGCTGTAAAAATGCTTGGTATCTGGGCTAAGTAATGACTATGGCTAGGAACGCGTGTCAATTCTGAAATTCCATGTATAATAGGAACCACAGCACAGTATACTTTTTTTGTTGCTCCTGCTCCCAGATATTTCTGACCAATGAGTGGAGCAAG
Organism: Lucifuga dentata; assembly: GCA_014773175.1. Lineage (NCBI taxonomy): Eukaryota > Metazoa > Chordata > Actinopteri > Ophidiiformes > Bythitidae > Lucifuga > Lucifuga dentata. Next base: position 154,065 of record VXCM01000715.1, read on the forward strand.
TGCTCTCACATGGCCTTTATTATATTTTGGTAACTAAAACAACAACTCATTGATCATTTCAGACCAGACCAAATTGACAAAGAATGCATCCATGGCCAGGAAGTATTGTGAACAGCAGAAATACTTAGTAAGAAGTATTGTGTACAGCAGAGATACTTCACAGGATCCCACAGATTACTTTTGCTTGTATGCTTCTGCTTTAGAACATGCATCCTCTGATATCAAAGCTCCTCTTACTTAATGCTTGATGCATCACTGCTACAGTGCTGAGACATTGTTTGAAAATAGACATTTTATCAGCTATAGTCAGAAAACCCTTTAATATCCCTGTAGTGCTTTCTGCAGAGGTACAATCAGCACTTGTCAGGTCAAGACATTAATAATATGAAAGTGGAACAAAATCTCCTAAAGCCTTAGAGGAGGCAGAGAAATGGAGAGAATAACAAAGGGACAAATGAAGTAATGAAGAATAAATGAGAAAGTGTAAGACAGAGAATGAGAGCATCAGGATGAAAGAGATAGAAAGACAAAATGAGGGAGAGAAGGGGATGATGATGATCCATCACTGTAGGTACTCCCAGTGTATTACGAGGTGACATGAGTGATTCCTGAGCTTGTCTGAACACTTTGTATTAGACCCTGGTATTACCTCTGACTGCTGCACTGATGAATGATGGTTGTTCTCTCTTTGCTTTGGGGCTACAGAGGCCTCAGGGTTGGCAATGGATAAGTCTGACCTGCCACCCGGTCTTTGGTTCTATATCGCTGATCCATCAACCAAATGGAGATGTGGCAACCCAATAGACTCTCTTGGCCTGAGAGATGAGGAGATCTGTTCCGAGTGAGGAACATAGATTAATTTACACAACAATGACAATGACCCTTTTCATAAAACACTCAGAGGTTAATTATGTTCACTTGTGAGGTTGATGAGAGGCAGTGGAGAAATGTAAACAACAGAGCTTCCAGTCATGATTTAGATTAGAAATTAGCCAAAAAATTATCTTAAAGAAAGATTTGCCAATACTGCTTTCTAGAAAACAAAGAGTCAAAATGATAAAGTGGCAAGAATTAAGGAGAGAGTTAAAAGCTCCTTGTCTGGCACTAAATCATTGGTATTTGTACCAAGAAGTTGTTTCCATGAGTCCAACCAATGTAGAAGCAACCCTGCTTAGATCCCTGCTTGCATACTGCAAAGATAGACTGATTAAATGCTTAGTATTCATGTGAATTATGCCAGCACACGCTATTTTAATAATCTGAGCTCATAGGATAGTTCCGTTTATGTCCCTCCTTTGCCAGAGAGATACTGTATGATTTTGCCAAGATTTCAACACAGATTTGGCAGTCGCCAAAAGATTCAAGAACTGTAAGCAAATTTCAGCCCAACTGGCTGTTGTTTGTGCAGTCTGAGTGGGGCTGCACCACCCATTTAATTGCCCAAACAATCTACAATTGAGCATCTGTGTGGCTGGATGGATTTCTCTGTCTCTCTTAAATCAAATTAACTGCATATGTGTCCATGTTTGCATACGTCTAGCTTTATGTTATATTATGGCTTTCTGTCATGATGCAGCTGTATTATACCTCCTACAAATTACATTTGCAGCTAAATTGCATTCTTAATTTTGTTCCTACAAAACACAGTGGTTCCAGGATTGCATTCATTAGCAATGGCTTCTGGTGTATCAGGAAGTAGTGCAACTGTCTTATTCTGCGAGGAAGTCGAGGTACATGGGTCGCTGTTATTTTCCTTGCTATTGTTTTATAGATAAATGCAGTATTTGGCACTTAAGGTTTCTGAGTATTCATCTGCCTGTAGCTCTTAATTTGGGCATTTGCAATACCTCCTGGAAAATTAGTGGCCGAGAATAAAGAAAGAAATACAAAATGAGAAAAAGGTTTAAATCTGGCATGTGGTAATGAGTGGGGGTTTAGGGTTTACAGTCATGCTTTCAGTGAAAATTTGTATTTAAAGGGTGGAAGTCAATGCTACTTGTGTATGCAGGACAGCCCAACTAATGTTTATAACAAATAAAATAAATGACTCCAAGAGTTACAAAGCATCTGAGTGTTAAAACTTTAAGCTACAGTGTTCACTCTATAGGATCAATACACTCATTAAGAGCAGGTTCGAGGATGTGTTGTGTTGTCAAGGTTACCAGAAAGCGCTCAACTCTAGGAATCTCATTTATCGATGCGCAATCCTGTCTCCTACAAATTAAGTTTTAAGATAAAGATAAATTAAGAAATGATTCACCAAGGTAGCATTAAATTGATGTAAATATATAGCCAAGACATTAATAATGTTACAAATGGCTATTACTATGAAAAATTACTGATTTATAATTAATTATTCATATAAAATAGATAATTGTGTAGGTTAAAAGTAAGTAAATTCATTTGAAAAATAAACATTTTTTTTTTTGATGTTTGACACATAACCTTTGTTTCAACAGCATTTCAGTGCCTGTCAGATCAACGTGTCAGATCTCGAACAGGAAAACATAGCCAGTGAAATGCTGTCGAAGCAACCTAGACGGCTAGCCTGCATGCCCTCGCTGAAACTTTTGATAACAAACTACGCATTGACAGTCTTCCTTTACACTTTCACATAATTTTGTCCATATCTTTTCCTGACACAGCACCTTAGCAAGACCCTGAAGCCCCAAAAACTCCAGGAGCATTGCACAGCTCCTCCACTGTTCTCTCACTGCTGTTTCCTGCTCTTTTGGCTCCTTGCAGAAAATATGCACACAGATTATGTATATCTCAGAGGGATACAGAAAGAAACAAATTCCTTATTACACTGTGCACAATATAGTGATAGAGTTCCCTAATTATGTTGTTGTTGTTTTCCCGCTGAGCTCCCTGACTAATTCATAATCTACCCTGTGGAACTGCCATGAATAAATACTGGAGTCCTCAAGCTGGAGTGTTTAGCACCATTTAGTGAAATGGTACAAAAACGCATGGCGTATCAGCAACGAAAACACCAGAGAACAATAAACATTTTTCACCTGGGGTAAAATATGAAAAAAGATTATTGCCTTCATAGTTTATATACAGTATTAGCAACAGATTGCTCATATTTGTCATGTAGCTTTACTACATGACAAATCACATCAGTATCTTTGTACTTTTCTTCCTTGCTTTTACCTACAGCTATAATGTGTCTCGTTCTATTGAGGAATCTTCTCTTATCTTATGAAAGGAGAATGAAGTAGCAGAGTTATACAAAATGTCTTATTCTGTCATGGATATGTTATGGTGTGTCTGAAAATATCCTGACAAGCCTCTGGCTCACCGGGACATGTCTTAACACAGAACTACCTACCTGAGCAAATGTCAATGCATCAATGTCACTCATGCCAGTACTGTACACCAGGCCTGGTCTACAGAAACCTGTCCCAGCTCAACATCACGTCTTCAGCCTGAAGGTCTGACAGATGGAAAATAGTTTCTGAAGCTGGATCCTGAGTTGTCTGACCACTTAACTGTAAGCTGGACTTGCTGAGACATGACTTCCAGAGGATACCAAGTTTGGCCTCCAGTAACGACCGATCCATGAGTATTTGTGAGAAGGATCATCGAAAATGGGGGTAGGTGACTATTTTCTGCAAATAGCCGTGTCAGTAGCCTGCCACAATGATAGGGGCAAGATACATATGCAGACATGTCTACTGCGATCTGTCAGAGAATATATCAGATTCTACATATAATTTATATTCTGTCAAAACAGATCTGGTTAATGCGTTTATTGAACCAGAAAAATAGGTGAGAAAGACATTAATGTTTTTCCTCGTCGTCTTAGAGACCTTGGGCTGGGTTGGGAACTGCAAATGTGTGGGTCTGAAAAGCTGTTTGAGACATTGTATGTGATACTGGGCTACACAAATAAACTTGACTTGATTAATGCTATTATTCTGTTAAATAAGCCTGCTTTGCTAAATTAGTCATTAAAGGAAACAAATTCTGTAAATATAAGTACTGTGGACAAGCCCAGATTTCATTTGTAGACTTTCAGTGATATAATTACACACCCACTGTCTTATGCATTCTGCAAGCTATGACAACAGCAATCTCGAAAGTTCATTGCATGTCACACTGTCTGAGATGGATGGTAATAATAACATCTCAGTTCTAATTTGTGTCAGACTGTACGATATGAGGCATGTCAGATTGTGTGTGTGAATGTCTGGAGAATCGTGGAGGTATGACAAGCACGGAAAATTAAACTATGAAGTCGGAAAGACACTCCCATGAAGTACAAGGCTAGTGGGAAAGTGCTTGACCAGCATCTGCTGACTTTGCTACTAGCTCAAGCCTGATAAGCTGACCGATCAAAACAGAGCAAGTTTTATGGCAGGGGGCTTAAAGAGCCATACCAGTGATTTTGCATGTTTAAACCTAATAAATACTATCTGTGTCCATGTTACATTGCTGACAACCATTTTCCAAACCATAAATCATATTTTAGTTTTTCTGTTATTTTGCCAAATCCCCTAATCTTTCAAAATTAAATATTCAAGTGATACACCCACTTTAAAATTCAATGTTTCATCTGCGAACAGGTGTTTGAATGTAAAGAGGATGGTCATTTTTAATGTTTTGGTAAAAACACTCTTCTCCTGAGACTATATTCCCTGTTGAAGACAGACATTTGCTTACGTGCAGCTCAATAAAGTTATTTCGACAAAAGATTTAATAGCACATTTACTGTGATGGATTACATATATCAAGCAAGTTTCACGTATCTACAAGTTGATTTTAATAGTGTACTGGAATGAACTGAAACCAATGGCAGGAAAGCTGGAAAAACAATTCTAATAATTACCACTCCAGGGGTATGTTTTGAGAAATGGGTGTCAGTAACATAACATATGCGGGTTGCAGATTTTGGGCTAAACATGCAAAACCCCTGGTGTTTTAAAGAGACAGCCCCTAAAATGGTTTCTTTTTCCCATGGCATATGCAGCAGTGTTGCAGCAAAGGAAGAGTAGAAGTGGATCAATATATACAACTGTGGAGTACTCAGCACTTTAACAAATGCATAGAGTATCTGTTCTTCCTACATCATTCAAGTAACTCTATTATTAAGAAAGGACAGAAGGCTTTCGGATGAAACAGTTCATCATTTGGTGTTTTCCCCATGGAAAGCTAGACTGTATATTGAAATATTTTTGGTGTGTTAATGGATTACAAGAGTGGGTTGTGACCAGAAGGCTACTGGTTTCTCACATCCCAAGCTGTGTCTAATAAATTGTGCGCACTACTGAGCAGATAACTGGAAGTCAGTTGCTTCTCTAAATGAAATGCACAAAGCAACAGTGATGAGGAAAGCAAAAGGGACTGACACTCATCATACCAAACAGACACACAGCTTCAGATTCTATTCAACCAAGACTTCCGTATGCCTACACAATCTGATATCTCCTTTTGTTCAGCACTCTTCATCATCTGTTTTATTGTTACTTTAGTGAAGATTGAATGAAATAAACACCACACTTTTGATGTTTAATTCCTGTCTTATCAACTCAGAAGCTTTGGATATGATTTTGAGGGTAGATAATCTGTCTTATATTTCAACCACAATGACACTCACTTTTAGAAACACAAATGATCATTCTCTTTCATGACTCACTGCCAGTGGATTATGATTTTTTTTTTTTTTTTNTTTTTTTTTTTTTTGTTTTTTTTTTAACTTTCCTTCAAGACCACTTTTTATCCTATCACTTTTTAAATGGTTTTTGTTTTTTTTTTTTCACACACTCATCTGAACAGGCTTTGTTTACTGTAGGCTCTCTATGAAGGTCTGCGCAACACTTGAGTTACAAAGCCAGGGAGAGATCCAAAACAACATATGAACCTGTTCCAACCAGTAGAAATCAGACTAAATTCACACCTTTTAAAAATATTAACGTGAATGTGATGTTTACCGACTGTATTAATTCATCAGTATTAGCTATTTTAATTTTAGAGTACTTTACTTGCCATATAGAAACAGCAATATTTCTTGTCATTCAGGTAAGGATTTAATTAGTCACTATGGACTATAAGGCTGGATAACTAGAGAACATCTAGGCTTGGGTCTCGTATATGTCATTTTTGGGGAAAAGGATGGGGGTGAACATAATGTAATATTTAAATAGGAGTTTTATTACATCTTTCATATACTGTATTCTTTTGCAGCTATTGCTTTTTTCCCCTAATTCCTCAATTCAACATGACATAACACTGAGGATTGTCAGTAACCCCCAATAAGTCTCTCTGTCTATTCTGCTTGAATGCCTGTGATCTATATCTCTCCTCCTCCATTTTCTCCTCATTCTTATCCACACCAAGTAGGCCAGTTGATGTGGGACAGCAAAACGAGCACTCCTCTTTACATGAGTCTCAGTGGAATGAGTATTCAGCCCAGAACACAGCATCAGGAGTTCATGAATCTTTTTATTCTTTATACCTAAACACAATTTGTGCTGCACCACTTGCCTTAGGAAAACATAATTTAAATATGTTTAACAATTCTTCACTACTTTTGCTGTGTCAGCATAATATTCAAAAGCTCTGTTATAATGTAGAACTCAGTCAATGTCTCTTTAGAATTTTATCTTAATTGCACATTGGCAGTTGAAAGACCTGTAACTGTGACAAAGGGATTTGGTTGCAATAAGCTGCAGACTGACAGATATTGAAAGCATTAAGGTATGTCTTGTGGATCATTTGAAAGTCTGTGTGATCAAAAAACAGAAATACAGTATCATATAATCATGTACAAAAGAAATGCAACACCGTGCACACAATAGTATATCACAAGTAATTGATGCTTATTGTTATTTCCATGTCAGATCTACTTCAAACAAATGTTTTCAGCACAAGGGTGTTACTTTGAACAATAATTTCTCGTACAATGCTCATCACCAGCAATAAAAACAAGAGCGCGATGAGTTTAAAGGATGGGTAGGGTAGGTATAAATATTGCTTAGCATGAATCATTTGCGTCATTCAAAACAAAACACTTCAAGACTTTTGTAATGTTCTTGAATTGCTCCTTCAAATGCCCTGACTAAGTGATGCAGATCAGAATTGAAGCCGATGTATCCCATCGGTAAGTGATGTGTCAAATGGGCTGTACACCCTCAAAATCACGGTATGCTCCTTTAAAGCAATACAAATTGAGAAATCTTTGACCACTAGAGGGCAGAAAAAAGTCTGACTAATTTATAGGGTTTGGTCACACAAGTCAAACAGTAAATGAACATCAATTGTCAGGTTCATAGGAGTTGAATCGAAACTTTTTAACATGGCACATTAAACAGAGTAGCCAAGACATCCTTTTACCCAGCCACGTCCTCCGCATCCCTGCTGGGGATCTTGAAGTCCCTTGCTAGTCAGGACATAATCCAGGGTAGAGTGTATGCCACGATCTCTTCCAAGTCAGACATTCCCTGAATACCTCCATAAGGCAGACATCAGACAGCATCCTAATCAGATGCCTGAGCCACCTAAGCTGACCACTTTCAACATGAAAAAGCAGCAGTTTTACCCCAAGACACACATAGATATAGGAAGCTATATGGGGAAAAAGCTCATTTCATGTGTATCCCCCAAATGTAACTTTTCAATGACTATCTAACCTTGGGTATGTAGAGGAGAAGAGGCTAAAACACAGATTAACTGGTAAATCAAGATCTTAGTCTGTGGGAATATGTTCATCTTTACTGTAAATGTCCAGTACAATCCCTGCATTGCCACAGCTACTGAAATAATCACTTGCCATCTTTAGTTGATACAGTCTTTTATGGGCCAAATCTTCAGGTGGTGGAACTCCGTCATTGACCCAGCAAGTCACTCCCAGAGCAACAGCAATAAAACCATCTTTTCTGTACAGAGAACCTTAGCCTTGGAGTTGAAGATGAAAATCCTAATCTCAGCAGCTTCACACATGGATGCCCACTAGCATAATGCACCATGGAAGTCATATAACGAAGTCAGTGAACCTATGTTATCTTTTTAATATAGTAATACAATCTGATGCCAACACTCTCCAATCCTCTGTCCTGCATGACCACATCTGTATTAACATTAAATCTGAGGTCTGATGGTATGTTTGGATTTACTTCCCGGTACCCTGGAATAAGATTTCCCAGGGAGGCTAAATCAAGTCAAGTCAGACCAAGTCAAGTCTAAGCAAGTCGTCTTTTTGTGCAGACTGATATTGGATAACTGATATTGGTCTGCTGGTGGTCAAACATCAACTTTCTAGCTTTTGCAGGGATTGTCCATGTGAACACAGATGTGAAAATGGGAGAGAGCCCTGTGTATAAAAACTGTGTATGTGATGTCATTCAACATGTGGCCTGAATACATACATTTTCAGCTTTACAGACCCACACTAAGAATGATTCCTGACTGAGCCCATGCTCTCACAAAATACAAATGCACCATACAACTACAGCATGATTATCCAGACAAAGATTTGTAACAGATTGAATACCAATGGCAGATCCAATATAAAAAAGACACATGAAAGTTCAAAAGATGGTCCAGGGAATCCAATGAAATAACACCTAACCTACTGTAAATAACACTACATTGATCAGTGTGATTCCCTGGTAGCTGGAATAACCCTTGATTAAAAGCCACCATCCACCAGTCAAAGCAGGCGCTATCCCCCATATCCATGATTTTTTTAAGTAACATATCGGCCATGATAGTCTGATAGCGTATCCAACATCTCTTGGCAATTCTCATCATCTACTACCAGCACATTTCCAAGCTGGAGTTATTAATTACCTCAGAGACCTGCACCGGAAACCTTGATGGATCCTGTGCTTGGCAAATTGCATTCATATACGGCTCTGTCATCAGAGGGTTGAAGAGAAATCAATAATGAATCTGCCCTCAGCTACCTCCTGTCTTCCAATTACTGTGCAGTACATAAGGGACAGGAAGTTGGGTATAACAACAGAGCCAGCTAAATATACATTCATAGATATGCATACTTGGGTGTATTTGTACTCGACACACACACACAGACACTTAAATGTATGGTTATACACACCTGTAATATACAGAAACATCTATGTAGAGTACATGCACTCAAACAAATGCAACATGATCTTAAATGCAGAAATCAGAGTATGAAGGAACAGAAAAATGAAAGGACAAAATAAAAAGAATCATATATGCTGTGTGTTGTCTCTGAACTTGCTTCTGTTTAGTCCCTGAGCCCCCTTAATCAAGTGATTAGAAAACTCCTCAGTCTCTATCAGGAGCATAATGCGTTGACTGAATCTAATCCTGATGTTATAGATCCACTGAAAGGGTATTGCAACAGCAAAGGTCGTTATGAATTTTAAAGAGAGTGATATGGAATAACTTGCAAGAAAATCACGTGCAAACTTTTTGAATTATTATAATCATAATATAATTATAATTAAAAATTAGTCAGTATTATTCACCATGATTATTATTATTAGATTTGCAAATTCAGGCACACCAGAAATAACAGTTTTAATTTCTTGCGGTGGGGGAGAGGTGATATAAAATAAGTGGAATAACCTAACCATAAAAAAAAAAAAAAAAGTTGTCCAGCAGAACTGAAATTTCCAACATATATTATGCTGGAAATTATACTGGTTTCATGCTTTGGCAACTTAATTTAGAATTAGCAGTTTTGCAATATTAATCCTCAGCATATTGTTTAATTTCAGGGAGTAGGCTCTAGTGAAAACTATGCCATTACTTCAGTTTCTAAAATGTAAATTAGAATTTTTTTTTCTTAACATAATGATGCATTCAGAGGAAGCCCTGCGACAGACTGTACATCCAGCAGTGTTTTTGCCTTTTCTCTAACCAGAAACCTTCAGTGTTTTTGCAGTACAAGCCTGTTTGCAAATTAGCCCACAAATGTGATACGAGCCAAACCTTTCTGCTTCCCATTTGTAGAATAAGAAGCTTAATTCCTTTCCACAGGAGCATGAGCTGCAGATGAGCTGTGCCTTCTGAATGGTCATCATCCTTTCAAATCACCTTCAGCTGTGGCCAATCACAAAGGAGTAGCAGTAATATATGACTGTGTATGTGTCCTACTTACACATTCTTTGGGGTTCTATTCTAATTACCAATGAAAAAGTAATGAGTGTGTTACATAATGAATGGACTGTTACTGCCTTAGTTTAAGGAGATTAATAATCCTTCGATAGAGTATTGAAATCAAACTAAAGGAGAATGTTTGTCATTTGTAAGTTATGATTTTGAGCTTAAGCAAACTGTTGTTGAAACTGATATTTTATGTTCCATGTACTTGATGGTGTTGATTTTTTTTAAGATCTGGATTGACCTTTGCAACTTCTGTATCACATGAGATAACCCACCCACTGTTGGATGCACAGAGAGGAAATGATGTCATAGCAGTTAAAACCACTCTCATCAATAGTATGAATCTTTTAGTTCTATTAGACAAACCGTGAATTATTCATGTGGTTTGACTGAGCTGCTCCACAGGATTTAATCCCCTCCAACTGGCAAAATGGAAAGCGCTTAGAGTGTCTTACACCTGTATATCACATTTGTTTTGGTCAAATTAGATCACACTTTTCATTTTCAACTCAAATCAGTTCCAACCAGTTTAAGTCCCAAGTGGATCGCAGAATTTAATTACACTCAATTACTGTGTACTCAAGCGTGTAAGAATATCCCTTTTCCTATCTGTCACTCACCTTGACTCACTAGCTCGCTCACTGTATCTCTCTCTCTCTCTCTCTAAATACTGTTCAGGTTTTAGCTCAGATTGAAACTAAAGTGCTTTTAATGCTGATGTGATTAGTTGATTAACTGATTAGGTGAAAGTTAATGGACAACTTTAATAATCAATTTATCATTTTGTAATTTATTAACTAAAAATGCATTTAATGGAACTTCTGCAGACTGATGATGTGCTGCTTCTCTCTCTCTCTCTCTCTCTCTCTCTCTCTCTATTATTTATTAATGTAAATATAACTTTTGGTTATTTTGCAGAAATCTGCAATCATTTACCAATATTTTATCCATGAGATCAAAAAAGAAAAGCAACCTTAACATATTTTCTGTTTTTGGCTGATTTCTATTTAGTGTGGACTGATAGACCATCAGGCCACAGCTTTTTTTTTTTTTTTTTTTTTAATTAAAAAAAAAAAAATGTGCATAGGCTTCAGCTTAAAGTTTGTGTCAAGATCTGCCAATTGTGTGTGTGTGTTTATGCTATTCTTTACCTTCTTTCATATTTCCTGTAGTGCATCCAACACATACCCTGGGGTCTTGTCCACATTTCCTCTGTATTTAACCTGCCAGTCTTCCCAGTGCTAGATACTCTAAAATAATTCACTAACAGAAGCACAACTGGCCTGTTCTGATTTTATTAGTTCAATTCTGCTTCCGAAGATAGAAAGACCACAGGCAAACTGTAACATAAAGATGATGACCTGGTCTGAAGTCAACACACTGTGTCTGTCTGCAGATCAGCTTCTTTTTAGGCCTAATCCACACTAATACGGATATTTTTTTAAACAGATATTTTTCCCCACTGTAAAAAAAAAAAAAAAAAAAAAAAAAATTATGTCCATACAAGCATTGTTTTACAAAATATCTCTGTCCACATGAGAACGCTCAAATGGCTACAAACGCATGCTGGGCTGGCAGGTGACGATAAAGTTCTGTCTGTCATTTCTGGTGGACTTTGACCAGTGAACACCATGGTCCCAGTAATACTGGCCGCAGCAGTTGCAGATGCCTGCCTGCTGGTAAAGTGATGCAGCAATGCCAAGTTAACTTGTAAACTTGCGACTGCTTTTGCTAACCAAACGTAAAGAAACCGGTACACGGCTGCCGCCATTGTTGTTGATGTTATTGTTTCTGGTGCATGCTCATTGCACAAAGCAACAGTTTGCATGTGTGAGTTTAGTTCTGATGTCATNTGTTTCTGGTGCATGCTCATTGCACAAAGCAACAGTTTGCATGTGTGAGTTTAGTTCTGATGTCATCATTTTCCAAACGCTTCATTTTAGACGTCCACATGGATGCACAGAAAGTGGAGTTTTTAGACATCTCCACTTTAGAAGCTGTTTTAAAAAATCTCCGTTTTAGTGGCCTAAAACACCGTTTGCATGTGGATGAGAAGCCAAAACACAGAGGAAAATATGTGTTTTGTAAAATATCCATATTAGTGTGGACAGGGTATTAATTTTTTGAACTTCTGAAAAATGAAATCTTGCTGGAAAAAGTTATCCATTCTAGTGATAAGTGACTCACAATTCCCTGGTTTTATGAATATCTTATTGGAAGAGCCCAATCTATATGTCTAATGATACCAGATCAAGTATGCTTGTAGTTAGTAAAGGTGTCCCACAAAGGTCTGTCTTAGGTCCCCTCCTGTTTTCGCTAAATGGAAATATATGTTCCACTCGTTATTGCCATGTACATTTTTACACTATTTTAAATGCCATCAGTTCATCCCACCATCTTTCTGTTGTAAATTCACAATCTGCCTTTACTGCATTTCAGACTTCTCTTATCAATCACAAACTGGTCTTGAATGCTGATAAAAACAAAAATGATCATATTTCATCTTTTCTTAGTATCCAGACACTTTATGGATCACACATTGAAAGTAATATAGGGGATAGATGTTCCTTCAAGACCCACGTGGAATAACTTACAAAATGAAAATCAATTTTGGACTCACATACAGAAATAAGTTACTGTAGCTTTCCTCATACTAGTTGGAAGACATTTATGCAATCAATGCTGACATTATGTCTACTCTAGGCTATTGTTATATTGAGTAGGTTCATGCTTGTCCATCCTCCCCGAAGTTAGTAAAACTGGTTTGAAATGCTGTGGAATAATTTTAAAAGCATTTTTAAGACGACTTTCTCTCATTTAATTTTAAGACTTTAAAACTTTTATGTATGTTGTAGATCTAAACGTTATTTTAATTGTTTTGGTGGTGATTAAATGAGGCTATATGTATAAATAAAACTAACACTCTATTTTGTTGTATGCATATGGTTCCCAAACACATTCACAGTTAACAAAGCTGCATTCGCATGAGTGCACCAGTATCAGCGTGAAAGTCATTTTCATTCCATTTTCTTTATAAGTACCATTGCAACGCTAATTCCTTCCATTGTGGAATTAAACAATTGGCCAAGAGACCAATTAATGATGGGTATTGGTCAGTGAAAAATAAACCCTGAGGACAGAGAGAGGGTAATAAATTTGGAAGGGAAGAGGAGAAGAGAGAGAGAGAGAGAGAGAGAGAGAGAGAGAGAGAGAGAGAGAGAGACCCTACAGAGAACAGGAGAAAGTTTGAAGAGGCACATATCTACAGCTGGTAGCAGGAGGTGGGAGAATAAACAACAAAGGGGATCTTTCCCTGGGAGATATGGGAGTAGAAGTAAAAAAAACAAAACAAAAACAAAAACAAAAAAACAGACAGGCTAGTGTCTAGCTGAGTATTTAAGCAAGAAGGACAGGGAGGAAGCAGAGTGGGAATAAATATGTTTTCCCCTGTATCATCCTGTGCTTCTGCTATCTTTTCTCTGTTATGTAGGTGTAAGCACAGAAAGATTGAGGTTGCAGATTGTGCATGTTTTCATGCACAATCTGCAATTGAAAATACCAACACAATTATCCATCAATAATCCAGAGTATGAGTTGTATCTGCTTTATACAGACATGACTTTTTTTTTTTTTTTTTTTTTTAAATGCCCCATCAATCTGTTAAGGTTAAGGAATTTTTTTTTTTTAAGTCCTGGATCTGCTCCTGGATCTGATTCTGCACCAAAATGCAACAGCTTCTTCCCTGAGCCATGCTTGAACCCTTATACAAACGTTCCTCTAAAAAAAAAAAAAAANTAAAAAAAAAAAAAAACACACACACCCACCCACACAAGAAAAACATGGGTGAAAACAGAACCTCCTAGGTGGAGGTAATAATAATAAAAAAACAAAACATTTCAGGAACAACCTGCTACTTTGGCCCACATTCCTGTTAAACTATAGTAAATAATGAAATACTATACATGACTCCAGTATTATCTATGTTGCACTGATTATTATATCAGAAAAAGAAGTCATATAGCTGCATCAAACCAGCTTAGACTTTCAAATTTAATTGGTGGCATATAAGAGTAAGTTACTGTACAACTTGTTCAAACTGACAAAAAGTAAAAGATTTTAAAACTACAGTACATCCATGTTGGTAATAAGGAGCTGCCCACCTGATAACCGCACGCACTCGCCTGCATACATTCCCATCCAATGGATAAAATACACAGAGTTGGCAAATTTAGAAGATCAAAAGTAGGTGAAGACAGGGAAGTAGTGTTTCCACCATTAAGCTATTCAAAAATTGAGTCTTAACACAGAAACACACACACATTACCACCAGTCTACCACATACTTAAGGAAGAGGAGACTGACATTCACAAGCAAACAACATAAGCTGTGAGATACAGTTTATATGACACAAGTTCACAAAAGCTTTTACACTGATTTTTTTTTTTTTTTCTAAATCCCAGATAGCAGGTAGTACTTTCTTAGAAAAATGCAGCATACAAGAGGTGATGTCTTTTATTTTCTGAAGCAGCTACCACAGTGTGATTGTAATAAATAGAAGTTTAACATGGTAGACAATCAATAATCATCATGTCACCAACCTCAAACAGCATCAAGATAAAACCCAAGAAAAATGGAAGAGATTATGTGTTCACAGTGTAAGTGTTTGCCTCCAAGCTGAAAGGTAGAGACAACAGCAGAGTTGATTTTTCAAAATGAAAAGCATTCAGAGATGAGAAAGGAGAGAGGGCCCCTGAAATTATGGTTCCTTTTCCTTTTTGCTGAGTTGCTTTCATTATCATCTATCTCCTACAGCGTATATTAAACACCATTATGTTGGGTCAGTGCTTTACTTTATCACTCTTTGAAAATCATTATTGCACTGCAAAATAAATAAATACATTATTTTGTAATCTAGAGATTTTTATTTTATTTTTATTTATTTATTTATTTATTTATTTATTTATTTATTTATTTATTTATTTTTGAGTAACAAGAAAAAAATTGCCCATGGGTTTGGCAAAAATGCCAAAAATGATCAAAAATATATTGCCACCATAAACCACTACCTGGCCTTAAAACTAATAATTTTATTTACAGTAAGCCTGTATAATTTTATGTTAGCACTGAAACATTACAAATTCAAGTTTAAAGATGTTTCAAAATAAATTTTCATTTTGATGGTAAACAAAACATAATGCCTTGAAAGTGGCATTCTTCAAAGTTAATGGTAATGACAATTATTTTCTTTTCTTTCTTTCTTTCTTTCTTTCTTTCTTTCTTTCTTTCTTTCTTTCNGTAATGACAATTATTTTCTTTTCTTTCTTTCTTTCTTTCTTTCTTTCTTTCTTTCTTTCTTTCTTTCGTCTGTGTGTGCATCAGATTGTCATCAATCCAAATGCTTCCTAAATCTGTAGGAAAAACAAATCTTTGTATGCATGCCACAGTTCTGTTTCATTCTCCAAACCCTAGGCTATTCTCTGGGGTCCAAAAAGTTGCAGGGAAATTACTTTGGACAAAGTCATAATTATCTCATTATCTGAAAAGCACAGTAGCTGAGAGATGATGCACTGCAAAACAGTGTCATAATAAGAAATTTTATTTACTGTACTGAAGCTTGTGAAATTGAGTGCCACACTGGACGCAGTTACATCCTTTCACTACTACATTTAAATACAAAACTCACAAACATGTATTTGTCTCTTTGTATCAACAAGTTTTATTTCATAAATACCATAAAACGACTGTAGTGGACAGAATAAATCATCACATCACATGCTGAAGCTTATAGGACCATACCAGCAATTGTGCATGTTTGAGCCTAATATATCCAATTTTCATACATGTTACATTACTGACAACCATTTCTCAAAGGATTAAAACCGTATTTCACCTTTCCTGATATTTTGCAAAATCTCTTAATCTTTCAAAATCAAATATTCAAGCAATACACCCACCTTAAAAATTGATGTTCCGCCTGCTAATAGTTATGCAGCCTTATGAAGTCACGGTCATTTCAATTTTTTGACAAACATAATTCTTTTTTTGGGACTATATTCCTCGGTGGAGACATACATTCACTCTTTGCTTTTTATTGCACTTCAATGCTAAAATTACATAACTTAATTACATAACTTCTAAAAAAGAAAAAACTTGAAAACAGGTGTTGTTCGCAATGATGGATTAACTATTCCAAGAACGTTTGAAGTATCAACGAGTTGATTTTAATTGAAATCAACGGTGGTCTGGAAGGTAGGAAAAAAAAAATAACTCACCGTTCCAGTAGTATGCTTTGAGAAATGATTGTCAGTAAGGTTACGTGTATGAAAATTGAATATATTAGGCTCAAACAAGCACGATTGCCAGTATGGTCCTTTAAATTGCACTAAAGGCAATTAAACGGAGCAGGTAAAGGATTACATGTTTAAGTATAAAATCTAAGAAAATTACAGGCGTGCAAACGACTCCAGTCTTGTTAACAAAGGGTAAAACTGCGTACAAATAACAAGGAATATATTTTGCGCTTAGATTATTTAAGTTCAGAAGGGATAAATAAATAAAAAAATTAAAAAACTCACAGTTGGCACAGAACTCATTTTCAATGGCTACATTTAATACTTTCCTCTGTGAAGAGCATAAATCAAAGGCAAAGGAGAATCGCACACAGCTTTTCCATACACTGCAGAACTCATCCAGTTCATCATAAAGTCCAAGTCAGCAAAGGCAACACAAGGGCTGATGTTGATCAAATAGTAAAAAGGTGGAACACAGCAGAATAACTTCCTTTAAACAGGAAACAAACACAAGCAGAAGAAAACTGTCATGTCTGAACTGTAACATATATAAACACAATAAACTTTTTATCTCTTTTTTTTGAATAAAAAAGGCAGCTCTTTAGAAATACTTGCAGTTATCCAACAAACAAAACCTGATTACAATAAAAGAAAGCCTACACTGCACACAGTATTAACAATTCTTGCATGAAAATTAAATTTAAAAAACACAAAATCAGGGCTGAGTATAAATTTAAAGATGTAAACTAACATAGTGCCAGTAGTATGTTTATCAAACATCACTTAATACTAAAAACAGGTGTGTTTAGTGTGTATGTGTTCACACCACAATTTAACTCAAGTTCTGTCTTCTTCACCTTCAGCTTCTTCCCCCAGGCCATAACCCTTATAAACTCTCATAAACTCTTATAAACTCAGACTCTTCCCACAGTCCCTCACTTGCTGCATCAACATGTGTACATCACCACCACCACATTCACTATTACTGTTCACATAAATGTCATTCTTCACTTCGTTATTTCTCACTACACTTTATTTTACTTAAATTTTTACCGGTTATGTTTACATATGCACTGTTGGTGCAATATTCTCTACCTGTTTACATTATTTTTACTCATATTTACATATTCACTGTTGGTGCAATATTGTTTGCCTATTTGCACATTTACTTTTATGCTTACTGTATTTTGTTCTGTTCATATTGTAGTTTTTATCTATACATATTGTTTATACTCATATTATTTGTTTTTGCACCACGCACCAAGATAAATTCCTTGTGCACTTGTACTTGGCGAATAAAAGAATTCTGATTCCAATTCACAAAGTACTCGATTACACCAAGAATTCCGCTGATTTGTTTGTTTCCTGCGATTGTGCGATGTGATGCTTGACTGCGGCGCTTTGCTGGCTGGAGCACAGCAGTGCAACTGAAATTACAAACGCATCAAATTGCCTCGTCTGAGATGCATTATGCTGTTGTTGTAGTGGAAGTATTACATCCGAGCTGGCATCTGTCCTGGGACATAAGCAGCGATAGATCCACCCCCAGGATAGGTGACAGATGGTCAGACATGCACACACACACACAGACAGAGTTTTTTCCTCTTTCAGTCTTGCTAAACATGGTGCAAAGAGGGACCATTCTGTCTACACCTCTTTGCTGAGTTTCACCTGGGGAAAACACTGATGACTGCAAGAAAATTCAGATTTCGTCTGCTCATTAACAGGGATTTCCCTCAATAACTGATCTGTTTACCGTTATTGGCATCAGCCATGGCACCAAACACCATGGTAAACACAAATAAACAACAGCAGAGTTGGCAGCCGCAAAATTTAATTTAAGAGAAAGCAGAGGACAGAAAAACATTCACTGCTGGGGAAAAGCTCTATTTAAACTTTTGCGGATACCACAAAGTCAGCTTTAATAGGTGTCGCTAAACTTAAACAAGGCAGTTGGTTATTTCAATCTACAGATGGTCACATTTCTTTAATGAAAGGCTTCAGACAACAATTTTATTTAATAGAACCAGTGCAGTAAAAGCACTTCCAACGTGCGATTGCTCATATACTGTAAGTTACAACTTGACAGCTGCAGAGGCACAATGCTCATCACTTTCCAAGGTCTATTGAATTAAAATTGCTTTTGTTTTCAGCCTCTGTATCCCCCAAAACCAATAAGGAGAACTCAGTCTTGATTTGGACCAAAATCAAATAATCCAGGCTGAAACAAAATATAATTTAAACTGGCTTGGGAACAAAAGAAATCACAACTGATCAGGTTGGTTTTGCCAGTGGTACCACATCACTTCACCTGTCAATTTTCACCCGCGAAGTTAGCAAGCTTGTTTTCAGAGGTAAACGTTTAGATTGAAAAAGTGAAGTGGTATGTTTAAATACTAACCAATACAAAGAAAAGGATGAAAACTTAATCTGCTATTCCTGAAACTTTGACACCATTGGAAATTTGGTAATTGGAATTCTAAGGCTTGTATGATTACTCATACACTCATGTATTCCACACAATTTATGGATCTGTGCCAGGTGAAATACATTAATATCCTTCCAGTTTTTGCCACTTATTTGGGTCAGCATCATTTTTTCAACAACAAAATGAGAACTTCCTGTCCTTTTTTCCCCCATTTAAGCTGCTATCATTTTTCATCATCATCAGACCAGCACCCATAGATTCTATGTAAAGCTGCATGCTGGAACAGTACAATAAAAGTAAATCAAAAGTTTTATTTGGTGGCTCAGCAAATTCAATGCTGTATTTATTACAGAAAATCTTATGACTTCTTTAATCTTCTGAACAAGACCCTAAATATTTAAACTCCTCCACTTGGGGCAGTGTTTCACTTCTCATCTGAACAGTTTTTCACACTTTTTTCAGAACCGCCCTCAGATTTTGAGGGGCTCATCAATGTCAATAGCAAGGATCTAACCAATCAAAGATCACAGTCCATTCAAGTCAGACATACATCAATCAATCATCAATCAATCGAGAATATCACAGCGCCTCACTGAACACCGCACTCTGCAAATATCGGGGATCTGTTTTGGAATCCAACACTTTTTGAAAGAGCTTGACTTAATGTCAAGAATGTGCAGCAGGGGAGAAAAGGATCACAGCAGCAGCAGTTGCACCCAAGTATTCTACCATACAGTATGTGTAAGCCTTCTCCAACTCCACAAAATCCTTAATCCAGGCTTTTTCTCGAGTGAAAGTCTGGTTCCTCAAAACAGGTATGAGAGTATATAGCGAGACCACAGTACAAAATCTATAATACAGGTGAAACAATATGTTATTCATGATATGTGATATACATATACTGTATTCACCCAAACTATAAAACTAATGTCAACATTTTTAATTAATATAATTCAAGTTCAAATTTAAAAGTATGTATTGGTATGAAAGGGAAATAGGGGAATTTGTCATAGAGCCACAAACCAAAATTTGGATTACAACATTTTGTTACAATGATCACATTTGTGTTGTAACCACTGCTATTAAGAACATTAGAATTTTTTATGTTTGATATTCATGTATTAAACAAAAATAAAAATACATACAGAAAGAACGACAATTTTTCTGTTACTAATGTTTAGTTTACTTTGAGACAAGTGGTGCTAAATTAATACTGACATTCCTGCAGGTGGCTCACAATAAAAGTCTTTACAATAAAAGGAAATAATTAAGGCTTTTATTATTAAGCAATGACAAGCGATGAAATCAACTTGTAAATTTAATCCAATAAGATGGCTACACACAAAAATGTATTTGCTTGTATCAAATATCAAATACATGTGTATATGCATGTTGGTAGACAGTTAGATCACCAACAAAGAGAAATTTAATGTTAATTCTTTTACTATTTTGAAAAATTAAATCTTCAAATTTAGCATCAGCCCTCAGCTGTTGATCTACTGTAATTCATCACATCAGAGAAAGCTGAAAGACTCACAACCCCTCCCTAATGAAGCAGTAAATTTTGCCTAGAGCATAGGTAATTGATATTTTGCAGTGTCAGCATAAGTCTTTCTTATCGATGTTCTGACTAAAACTTACTGCATCTTCAGGGTTCACAGGGGGTGCTTTTTAAGTCCACAGAGAAGCAAACCATCAAAGCACTACCTTTTACATTAATACTGCCGCGGCACACAGTGATACATGATGCAGAATGTGAATTTCTAATCTCTTCAAATGATAGATCACATCAAAAAAAAAAAAAAAAAAAAAGTGGATTTCTAACACGTCACACTTTAGTCAGCCAAGGATGTACATTATCTGAAAAATGCCACACTAAAATGTATTTTGTATCGTCATTTTTAGCTGCACTTTAGTGGAACGATGCGGTCACCACTTTAGTGGTGACCGCATCGTCCCGTTTTTCAAGGAAAAACGAAGGAAAGGAGATTAACAAGCTCATGCACATGTCAAAGTGGTAATCACAAACTATCAGCCATGCCAGGAGAAAGACTAGAGGCAAAAAGCTGACATGGAACTCACCCACTTTATATGCTTATAAGGGAGAGAAGCTACAGACCCACTTAAAACCATTCCAGTCATGACTTGACTAGGATACTTCTGATATTTTTAGTCTGCAGTTTTATTTTTGCTACGGGCAACATTTTAGAGGAATAGTTTCAGTGGGATATGATATCGTGTATTTTATGCTTTCCATTTGCACTAACACCCCCACCTCACCCACCTCCATATGCCTCCCTGTCCTTGTTCCATATGTACAGGCACAGTGGAATTGCTCTATCTTATGCTGCAAGGCGACCTTCATTATATTTAACAAACAAAAAAAATAAAAAATCTGCTTCTTGTTCTGTTCATTACTTTGACAGTATTGTCCCACTTCTAGAAAAATCTACGAGCGTACAAGAGGAAGGAATGCTAAAATGAGAACCAATTTAATAACATTTGAAGGTGCACACAGGTGGGTATAACTTAACAAAATACATTTCTCATTTTGCCTTCCTCCTTTTATAGTGCTGTGTGCTTTATGCTGCCCATTACACCTCCAAGCCAACAGTTTCAGTAAATCAAGAGTCTACCGCAATGAGGGGGGTGATGAATTCCCTGAGAAAAGAAAGGGCAGTTTCAAAGCCTTATGTAAAAGTGTCCAAATACAACCACAAGTACAGTCACAATAAGAGAGGAAAAGAGAAAACGGAAGAGGACCCACAACAATAGTGAGAAATGCTCTTAAGTAATGGGTTTCATTACCCATAGTGCACTGGGGAGATGTTATTATTGAACATGTTGGGTAATTGAAAGCTCTCCGTGTTCATAGGAGCTGTGTGATGAAATGGGAGGGATGTGGCAAGGGGGTTGCAGCCTGAGGAGGTGGATTTGTACCTTCAGAGTCAACCTCACTGTCGACAGGCCTGTCAGCATATGACAGTGATGAAGTGATTCTTTAAAACAGCAAAAGGAAGCAGATTCTAATTTATTAGCATCTGAAACTGAACTGGAAAGGAAGGTCATTTGCAATAGCTGGCTAGTAGCTGTCCAACTGTATGTATACTATTAAGTTGTATGAAAACTCAGTCAGGTCAACTGGATTCAAGTTTGTTTTTTGTTTTTTTGTTTTGTTTTTAATAAGAAAACATGAATCCAGTTGACCTGACTAAGTTTTCATACAACTTATCTACCACCTGGATGACTGCAAATCTTCATCAAAACCTATTTATACTGTTGTACCTTTGTAGCTCACAGCACAGGTTTATCCTTGGACTTTATGTCACAGATTGCTGCTGAGGACCTGTGTACAATGTCATAAAGTTGTCTACCAGAACCAGCCCTTGCAGCTTGGGGGCCCTAGACAGATTTTCAAATTAGGAGTCCCCCAATTTCAAAATCTGGAACACTAACCTTTAAATGATTCTTCTGTTTTCTCGTCTCTCTTTTTATTGCTCTTGTGGGACATCTTCTCTTCAGTGTCATAATTCTTACTTTAATATCCAAGCTATAGGTAACATTTATGACACATTCATGTCATGAGCAAACTTTAAAATTAAATCCAAGTTGTTTGATGCATGGGCCCAAGCTTGTATCTAACTATAAAGGCGGAAATCTCTGTGTCTGTCTGTCTGTCTGTGGCACTATTACCTCGAGAACCCAGCACTGTATGAACTTGATATTCAACAGGTTTATTGTCAGGATCCATGGATGTGCAGTGTTGCATGTGAAGCTGTTTGGATGAGTGGTTCTCAAATTGAGCTGCCGGTAAAAAGGAGTCTGCTTGGCAGGATGCACTCCGCCCATGGCAGTATATGCTCCGCTCCACGGACACTGCAAACAAAGCTAGCTCACGAGGACATGCAGAACCCAAAATAATGGTAGACTGCAGCGCACACCATAAAGTCAGGCCCGTTCCAAACTGGCACATTTTGAATGGGCACTGCACTAGTACGTAAAAATAAAGATTGAGAATTTGAAAGCTTTTCATTTTTAAATGGTTTTTATTTCTAACAACATCAAATTCTGTTTTTGAAATAATAAATCAAACCTTTTGGGGACCTAATGATGTCTATATGATTCTACATACAATGGATTTTGTCCTTTAATTGTGACTCATAATTGCAATGAGCTTAAATTTACATTACATAATTAAAGAGGTTTTTTTTTTTTTTTTAANTTTTTTTTTTTTTTTTAATAATTACTCATCAAATGTTCCAGATTTGTGTTTTGAATTGTGGTGGTTGACATTTGGATTAATTCCTGCATCTTTTACAGTAAAATATGGAGTGATACATCTTTTCCTTTGACCTTGATGTGTTTCAGACTGTAAGAAAGACTCAAGTATGAATATTCTAATAACTTTAAATGAAATGGAAAACACTGTAGATGGGAGCATAACAGTCTCAGATCAAAATTTTGCAGTCCTTTTTTGGCATACAAATACCTTGTGGTCATTTGGTAATTAAAACATTCATTAATTCAATATGATTGTAGGGGTCTTGTGTAGAATGCATTGAGCTCATTATGCAGTAATTACAGGCAATTTGAAGTCTATTTCACAGTTGAGCAGGCTACTGAACTTTGCCTCCCTGCTTTCAGTTTGCTGTTTACCAGCAAAGACTGGAGCAATGGATTCTGGGTAGAGTCTGAGTGGAACTGGTCTGGCTGTTTATTCCAAGGGCCGGGTCTGGTATATCTTAAAGGACAGATTAAAACGGCCAAAGGTCTCTAAATACACAGTGCCTTGTTTAATAAACCTCAGCTGCCTGTTACAATGATTAACTGAGCAGCAGATTAATCATGATTCATGTCAGCCTGTGTATTTTACACTCAGTAAAACAGTCAAGAAGAGGAAAAGTGCAAACAGGTATTTTTCCGGTGAAATCGACAGATAACGGTTTAGCAATTAAACATAATTTGATATGGCATCAGCAATAACCTCCCAGACGAGGGTGTATAAGGTTGTGTTTGTGTGTGTCTATCTGTGTCTGCTCTATGTGTGTGTTTTTGATTTGTGTGTATGAGTTTGTGCACTCTGCTCATGAGAGTGTACACGCATGATGAATTGATTCAAATAGTGCTGTCATTTTAGATTAAGTGCAGCAGCAAACCTTCATCTTAGAGGAGAGTGCATTCGATCAAATTTCCCACAGAGCTGCCAATTTTATACCTCAGCACCTCTGCCTTTCAACTCCTGCACAGAGATGTAATTTTTATGCATATGCTTTTCTACATTTGTTTCTGTAGCCACAATTCATAACTGATTAGACTTTTTCAATCGCTCACATCTTATTTGTATAGCAGTTTTCATACACAGAATGCAACTCCAAGTGCTTTACAGACATTTGATTGAGAAACAAAAAAAAACAAAAACAAAATAGTGACAGGATTATGTCCCAAATCTATGGCAACACTTGGACTCTGGGTCTAGGGCACTTTTTTTTTTTTTTTTAAGNTTTTTTTTTTTTTTTTAAGATTATATGTCATACTGAGGAACTTATTTTGCTATAGCTTGTGAGATTGATAGTGGAGAAGAGCCAAGGTTCCAAACAAAACAAAAAAAGTCCAAGTCGTAAGTGTTCGTTAAACTCGCCTGGTTGAATCATCAGTATAAATAATAAAAACATTGGCTTTTACTATAGCCACTATTCCCAAGCATATGCAGTATTTATATATTTCATTCTAGAGTACTCCTGCAGATTTATGTGCTGAAAAAGATATTCAAATCTACTGGATGGTGTAATGAAGATAAATGTGATGATGATGACGAAAATAAAATGATGATGATAACGGCAATGAGGGACCAAGAGACAAAATGTTTGTCTCCTCGCTGCCAGAAAGCCACAGGATGACGAGATAAACGACTGTTTTCTTGTTCCAGTCATTTATAATTTACTGTGTGTCTTAAGTGTATTGCTGAGGGGGTTTGAGCAACCAATCACAGACAGATCTGAGCATTTATTTTAATTTCCACATCTCAGTTTGGAGCAGTGTGATGAGTAGAGGTGACGGGAAAGGTGATACTAAACATTCAGAGAGAGAGAGAGAGAGAGAGAGAGAGAGAGAGAGAGAGAGGTGAGACGGGGATATAAACACTGGGTAAACAATTGTCTTCTGTGAAATGAAAAGCGCAGAGCAGCTCCAACAGTTGCATAGTGACACAATGAAAAAGTGACTGCTGGCATCACTCAACCAGACACAATTCTCAGCATACAATCCAACTTCTGCTTTGAACTAGTTTGGCTTTGATCTCTACAACTATGCTCTTTTTAGAAATGTCATACATAAATTGAATTCTTCATTAGATCTCTATGTGTTGACATTTCTTGGTGAATTTGTTTTGTAAAAAAAAAAAAAGAAAAAAAAGACGATTCTCTTGTCTTAATTTAGATAGCGGAAGAGAAGAGAACTTTATTATGGCTGCCAAGCTAAGTTTTCACTCATGTCTGTTTGTTTTTAGCAGGATTACTGATGAAACTTGGTGGGAGGGTAGGGCACAGCACAGGGAACAACCCATTACATTTTGGTGCGGGTCCAGAGCCAGAGGCAGATCCAAGACTTTTTAAAATGATTTCTCAGTATTGTGAGATAGAGCCTCTAAAAAAAAAAAAAACATTTTTGACAATTTCTTCAAAACAGATAAATTTATCCCATGATAGGCTATCAGTAGATGCACTTTGGTCCGGATCAGGATAAGAATCCAGATCTGGCAGGCTAAAACATATGGTGGAAAAGGGGCACATTTATGGAATTGCTGTACAGCAAATTGGGCAAAAACATGTATGTAACATGATGCTGATTTAGTAGCATGCAAACAGTTGACATATCTTTAATTGTTACAGAGATAGATTCACATGCTTATTAGTTTCTTTCTCTTTAGGCTTGTTCATCCTTGGTGGAGGTATGAGCTCTAATGAGGGCCATTCTATTTTTTTTTTTTTTTTTTTTTNTTTTTTTTTTTTTTTTTTTAATGTTTTAAATCAATTACTCATGAGGTTAATAATGGGTCCTCTATTTCTATTTTTACAGGGCAGCTAATCATGAATCTCCACTGAATCCATGTAGCATGACAAGCAGATTTAAGGGATGTCATTTCTGCCATTTCTGCCAAAGTTCACCAAAAACCTGTTGGTGTCAAGGAGACTGCATGGCAACAAAGCAGTGTCCTTGTCAATTAATTTAATGATGATAAACAAACACAGAATGGCAGCCCATCTTCCATCAATGCAGCAGAATCAGACAGCCATCTGTGAAGAGTGATGCAATCTGCCTGCTCCCTCCTAGTTACTCTTCTGCTCACTTTATTTCAGAGAGTGAAAATTGCCGAGTCATGTAGCTTCTGCTCAATGGAAAGTAAGAAAAATAGCAGTGAAATAAGCTTGTAGGAATTTTCCTCACCCATCATAACTCAAACTGTTAATTTGATTCCTGTCAATGTTGACAAATAAATAAATAAATAAATAAAAACAGCATCTGGTTGCTGCTAGTTTAATGAAGAATGACTTGTTAGTGAGCTATATTCTGTGCTAAGAATAGATTCTACACTGATGAGAGAATGTAAATAAGAAAAACTGCATGATTAACTGCATTTTTGTGAAGTGTGGAAAGACATCTTGGATGCACTATAAAAAAACTGTGTCATAGATGGGAAGGGGGGGATTCTGGGGGGCTACAGGATGGAGAACGCAGGCTATATGTGTGTATGTTAGAGAAAAAATGTGGAATGGGATGGAAGGGATGAGGATGATTGCTGAGAGAAATGTAGCGGATGATTGGATAAATTTAGGAAGATGAGTGGGGATCAATAATTTTGTGGATTTGGGGTGGTGTTTGTAGATGTTAGCGTAGTTTGGAGGCAATTTAGACTATTTGGAAATAATAGAATTCTTTCCTTATCTGATAAGAGAATGTAACCAAAGCCTCATGGTGGAAGGTATTAACTCTAATTAAAAAAAAAAAAAAATCATTGATACTAATTATTGTATATTGTTTTAAATATATATTGACTAATTAGTCTTTTGTCCAAAGAAATTGTGTAATATTCAAAGTTTCAAATTTCAAAGTGTTATTTGTCACATACAGTCCTACAACTATAACATTATACAATATTATAACAGTATAATATTCCTTTAAAGCAACACATAAATTAATAACCTAATATTGAGCACAGATGGGCATACTGAATATCTCAGAGGTTATATGAACTTTAGTTTCACCCCAACTCACCACAACTTCTTCATGCATTTGGAACACATATGGATGCATAGCCTTGCTTTTACGTTTTCCTTTCTTCCTTTCTCCATTTTTTCCTTTATTCCTCCCCATATCTCACTCTCCCTCACAGCACTTTACCCACTTCTGATCTGCATGGAGAACAGAAGTGTTTGTGTGTCTGTGTTGAGAGAGAGAGAGAGAGAGAGAGAGAGAGAGAGAGAGAGAATGGGAGAGTCAGTGAGGAGTTGACTTTCGTGAAATAGATTTCACACTGTGATTATGCTCCTCTAGAATATCATTGTGCATTGGATCGCTATTGTCATTCGCTTGTTTCCTGTGGTGCTGATGACGCGTGCAGTCAGCACCAAGCAGCTCACAGGAATATCAAACAAAAAGCCTTGTTAGCTTGCTGTCAATCTGTCAAAATTAGGTTTTGGAAATGCACTTTAGAGAACTAAGTTTTTGCAAAAAGGATGGAAATGGCTGTAACGAATACTTTCTTCCAGAAGAAGCAGGAACATAGGGTGACTTATAAGAGCGGAGGTAGGAGCACACAGGTGGACTACATCTTGTA